>CM035153.1:19403180-19630329 GCA_020205615.1 Panax quinquefolius
AACTTTAAAATTATTTAGCGATTTTTTTTAATTTTGGAATTAATTTGGAAAATAAGAAATTGTTTATTATGTTAATATTTAGTGGATTAGGATTCCTAGGTAGTTTTTCCCATTACTAGTTTTCATCATTAAATTTTTAGTTTGTATCATTTAGTTAGTTAATCATCTCCACTATATTTATTTCTAATTTTTCTAAAATATTAATTAAGGATATAATAAAGAATTGATCTAGTTTTTGTAGTTCGACCTGCACTTGCCAAATCTACAATAGACGATGCGCACTTGGAATAAATAATTTTAACATATCAAGTTTTTAGCGTCGTTGTTGGGGACTAAAATTAATTTCTTATTCCATAATTTTTATTTATTCGAATTAGTTTTTAACTCTAATATTTTTTTTATATTTTTTTTCAGGATTACCGAAGCGGATCGAAGAAGCTAAAAGATAAAGATTTTGTTGTTGTGCTTCTTTGGTACTTTGTATCTTTATATTTAAAACAAATAGTAGTTTAGTTTTTTTATTAGTATTTTTTTAATTATCGCATTTATGCATTCACTCACGTAGAGCACATCCTGTTTAGGTTTTATTTTATTTATTTATTTTGTTAAATATAAACTGTGGTGATTGTTAGAGGATTGAGGTACGTCAAATTTCTCATTCTTTCGTAATTCACATAATTTTAGAACATTTTATTTGTTTACTATTTTTTTTATTTTATTTATGCATTTTCATCTTTAATCTAACATTAAGGACAAAAACACATAATAATATAAGGTGGGGATTTCATCACCCTTCCTTGACCCACAAACAACTTAACTTGCATTTTGCATAACCTTGACCTAATAAAATCAAGTAGACGTTAGCCCCGAGTACTCTTATTTTCTATTTTCTCTTATTTGTTTTTGTGTGCTTATTTGTTTATTTGTTGAGTAATTTATGCAAAAAGTGTGGATTGGAAAAACATTCCGATTAGTTAGAAAACTTGATTTTTCGGAGTTCATTTTAAATATCTCACTTTAAGAAAAATGGTGGTCGCACAAACCCTTTCTTTAGTGGATCGAGGCTATCCTTCCCGCTCTGCCCAACCTTCATGCATTAGTCTACCACCAGTAACTGATAACAGTTTTGAACTTAAACCGCATTTTACAAATATGTACCTAGGTTCACTAGTATAGAAGATCCATATTTATTCATTCAGAAAATTTGAGGAAGTTTTACTTTAATAAAAATTCAACAATTGTCTGATGGCTCAATTAGGCTAAGATTTCACATTCGCTTTAAAAGATAGTGCTAAAAAGTGGTTATTTAATCTGCCAAATAATTTCATATCAACCTGGGTGGGATTTGTTATTACATTTCTAAAAAAATATTTTCTAAATCATAAAGCTGCTAAAATTAGGGTTGCAATTCATCAATTTGGCAACTTAAAAAAGAGTCTTTTTAAAAATATTTTGACATATTTTAAAATTAGCTATCCCAATGCTCACACCATAGAATTGAGAAATGGAGATTGTGTCAAATTATTTACGTATAACTACTAAAAAAAATGGTCATTTATGATGGCCAAAATCCATAACAAAAACTAGAAAAACCATCACGAAAATTTTACATGATAGCTTTAAGCATCACAATGACCGTCTTGTATACGCCTATCATAAAAGGGTTTATGTGATGGTTTTGACAATCACACAAATGCTTAGTATTTTTGTGATGATTAATACAATCACATTAACGTGTAATCTATTGTGATTGTAAAAGTCATCACAAAAAAAAATACGACTTTAGGGATCAAAGGTAAAAACGTGAATTTTTATTTACTGACACTTTATTTCACTATATTAATTATATCAAATGATACTTGTAGAATTCGAACCATCCCCCCATTTGCAAACTAAATAATGAGTATTACCACTACACCAAAGTCCAGATCATAATTATAATTTTAAAACAAAATATAAAAGGAAACATATGTGAGTTGACTTACTAAATAAGATTACTTCCACATAAGATTTGGTGATTGCAGTAGGAGTCACAAATACTCTATAATGATGGTAAAATTAGACATTACTGAGAGCCATTTTTTGTGATGGCTTGAAAATTCCATCACAAAATACCTTCTTTTCGTAATTGCAAATAAAAGTCGTCACAAAAATCTATCTTTTTTAATGATTGTCATTGTCGTCATAAAATATTGTTTTGATTATTTCTTACATTAAAATATTAGTGATAGCTTAAATGCAATCATGAAAAGGGTATATCTATAAGTGATAGCTTAGTGCGTCACGAAAAGAAAATTTATTTTGCGTGAAAATTTTGGTGATTGATATGGTCATCACAATTATAATACATTAATGGCAAAATTAGCCATCACTAAGAGCCATCATATATACTATTATTTTGTGATTGCTTAAAAAGTTCATCACAAAATACTATCTTTTGTGATTGTTTTTAAAAACTGTCACAAAATTCCATCACATATTCTTGTTTTTCTAGTAGTTAGTTTATCCCACTAAAATAATGTTAGAATCAATGTGTCAAGGGGATTTTCTGAGTAATGATAAGGAAAAGGCTTGGGAATTTTTAGAAAACTTAGCAGAAAAAATCATGCAATGGGAAACCACCTGAGATATCGATAAACCTAGCTCAACTAGGGGTGTTCATAGAGTTGACAATTCAATTGCCACCGAAGCTAAGTTGGTTAGTGTACTTAAAAGACTTGAAACTTTAGAAACTAGGGGACTATCACATTTGAACCAAGTCTCAACATTAACATCTTTGTGTCTAAGGTGTAATTCTCCAAGTCATGTGATAGAGGAATGTTCTAGAATCGTGACCCAACCTGAAGAATATGAATAAGTCAACCCAATGTTTCAATCCCCCATGGTCAAATTCCTTGAAACCCAACCTGTTGTCAATTCCCAAGGTTAAATTCCTGTCATTTTAGGTAGACCATTTCTAGCAAACTCTAATGCGTTAATCAATTGTAGAAATGGAATAATGAACGCGAAAATTGACTTAAATGTGTTTAATGTGGTAAAACAACCTAGTGATTTTTTGACCAGGCCGTTGAAGTGAACATGATTCAGGAAATGAACTTATGGGAGAAGATGCAATTATTAACTTTTGTCTAAATTATTTTGGTCAAAATTGGGATGAAACTGAATACTTAAATGAGATTAATTAATGAGTTGTTGGACTCCACAACCCAAAAGTCTTACTCTAGATTGGAACTTATAGTTGAATCAAGTTGGACACATTTTGAGCATTTTAAAGAAAATCACATTGACCCTAACCCTAGCAAGGTACGATTTCCTTGCCCACAAGCCTTTAACTTCATTTTGCAAGAAAAGTATCAAAACTCCTTCAATACTGCAAGAAAAGTATCAAACCCCAATTTTACAAACATGAATAACAAAAGATTTACTGGCAAAACTTAAATTAAGCTACGAGTTACTAAAAAAGATTAGTTATTAGAGAACGAATCCAATAACATATATTAGATGTTAACACTCCCTCCCACGGTGACAATTGTGAATTTAATCTCTTGCTTATGTATAATGCACATGGATATTTAGAAGTTTTCTTTCAATTTCATAATTTGTTAAACTCAAAAATATTTTTGAATTTTATGGATATATTCACTACAAACCCTCACGAGACACAACTCATCCACTTGGGGTAACCTTGAGGTTTAAAGGCTTGTTATACATGCTAAGTGCAATCTTGATTCCTACGAAAAATAGGGTAATATAATTTTTGTTTTATTTTTATTTTCTTTCTTTACTAGAGGACGAGCAAAAGCTAGGTATGAGGGTATTTGATAGACACATAATTCATACATTTTATTATCCCTAATTTTTCCTTTTAATTATATTATTTTATTTATTAATATGTTTTACTTTGTTTTGTAGGATTTAATATTTTGTTACTATAAAGTTAAAATCTTGGTGATCAAGCGATATTGAATGTTTTTATTCATGTAAGGAAATATCCAAGAAAAATCCTACAACGAGAAGGAAATATGTGAAACAATTTTGGTGTGCAAGTCAAATCCAACAATAGAAAGGAAAATCTATCTAGAAGATATCTTTGAGAAATTGATTGTCACTAGGAAGTGGAAACCTACATTGAAAAAGACTCTTAAGAGATTACCATAGAGAGATTGAAGTCAAGAAGAAAAAAAAGGAAAAAAGGAAACAAAAGAGACTAAGTTCAATGTATCTAAATTAGGGCACAATATTATTTTTCTTATAAATAGGTCTCTTATTTTAGATAGAGGGGGCACCACTTGTTATTTTCTTTTCCTTAGTTTATCGCTGGTGCAAAAGGGAGTGAGATACTTAGAGCTTTTGTCTTTTCTCTTATTTCAATCATGTGTGGTACTACTGTCAGGGAGTATTTGTAACTTTCTTTTATTGATTTAATAAAAATTCTCTTTTTAAATATTGCTTTTATTTCATGCAATTAGTAGTATTAATTTTTGATTCCATGACCAACTAAATTTCTAACACCTAGGATGAAGATGAAACTAAGTATTTTATAATAATATTTTCTTTCCATTCTGAAATTTTTGCCTAATTCTTTTTGCCTTCATATTTTCCTTCGAACAAATTGCATATGGTTCTTATATTAATTGTGAGGTTTTGATAAGTTATAGTTAATCTGTGAATTTTTCATAATTTATGATTGCCCATATTAATTATATGAATCGTTATTTTTAAAGGTAAGAGAAAATAATTTAGAAAATAAAAATTATTTATTATGTTAATATTTGGTGGATTTGGATTCTTAGGTAGTTTTTCCCATTACTAGTTTTTATTATTAAATTTTTAGTTTGCATAATTTAGTTACATAATCATCTCCACTATATTTATTTCTAATTTGCCTAAAATATTAATTAAGAATATATTAAAGAACTGATCTAGTCTATATGGTTCGACTTGCACTTGTGAAATCTGCAATAAACGTTGTGCACTTGCATAACGTAATTTTAACACATCACCGTACCTACATTAATGAAGGTTGGTGTAAAACCCACTTTTATAAATAAAGATGAATTTTTCTATAAATATTATTTTTGAATATTATGGAATAAATTTGATATAATGTTATAGTTGTGGGTAATATTTATAAATTTTGCAAAAGTATGCAAGTTGTTATAAAATATTAGTTTGGTCTGAGAATATTCTTTTTAGGAATATTAAATTAATGGCTCAATCATTGGTGGACCCCTATTAATGTAATTATTGTTTGGATTGAGAAAATCGACAAAATATTTTATAAAAATAACGGCGGAGGTGTTACCGTTAAAACTGCTTGAACTACCCATTGGTAAAAGTACATGAATGTCTGCCGTAGTTGCGTAAAGTAGCACACGGTATTGATTATTGATGCTCGTGAGAAGTCACTCAACCTACATCAATTATTGCTATAGTAATTCTTCTGATCATATCTCTTATATTATTGATTCAATTATTGTCACAAGATTATCATCATATATAATATGTTATAGTATTAAATCAATAATTGAGACGACAAGTTATAAATGATTAATAATTGTTGAAAGATTAAATATGTGTTGATGAAAAAAAATGATTTGTGGTAAGTTTGATTATTTTATGGGGGCTCATATATATCATCATCTAAGAGTCTCTTCGTCAATAGTATTTACCTTCGTCAATAGTAATTACCTTCGTCAATAGTAATTACCCTTGTGAATAGTATTTACCTTCGTCGATAGTAATTACCTTCATCGATAGTAATTACCTTGTGAATAGTATTTACCTTCGTCGATAGTAATTACCTTCATCAATAGTAATTACCCTTGTGAATAGTATTTACCTTCACACGATAGTATTTACCTTCCGTTAATAGTAATTACCTTTACCAGACGTTCGAACCACTTGTCGTTTCACATTACAAAAGCGTCAACCACTTGTCGTTTCACATTACAAAGGCGTCAAACCAAAATCAAGCCACTTGCTTTTCACACGGCGGAGTTCTAAGCTAGAAATCTTCTATAAATAGAGGCCTAGGGCTTCATTATTTTTTTCACGAATTCATTCAAGCTATAGAGAGAAAGTATAGAGAGAATAAGAGAGAAAGAAGAAGAGTATTTTGTTACTACTGCTACTGCAGATATTCAATCTCCTACCAAATGTAAGGGGTGTTATTCTTTCTTATTCATGAAGAGAATCTGTTGTTATTCCATTTATTATTATTCTCATTGGAATAACTTTTGTATACGCTGATTTTCCCTATACTTGGTGACATTCTTCTATTATTACATTGGAACATCCACATGCATGTGTTTTACCTAGGACTGGTTAAAATCTTTATTATTATTATTCTGGAACATCACATGCATGTGTTTTACCCGGACTGGTTCCGCTCTTTATTATTATTCTGCTGGAACATCACATGCGTATGTTTTACAGGACTGGTTCCGCTCTTTATCATTACTGTTGGAATATCCTATCATGTGTTTTTACACCGATGCGGTTCCATCTTTACTATTCTGTTGGAACATCCTGCTTGGTGTGAATTTCACCGACTCGGTTCCGTTATTATTATTACATTGGAATAACCTTTTCTGTCACAATCCGCATGCATGGTGATTTCTTTTGTTATTCCATTCTTTATTATACCCATTGGTTAAAACTTTGACTTCTATACTCCATGAAATTAGTAGAATATCCTTGATATTTGTGTTTCATCGAAAGATCTTTTCATGGAAATATTCTTTTGATCATTCTTGAATTTTACTCTACAAAACAATATCATGTTGACAATTTGGGCGTTAATAATTCTGGATAAAATAATTCTTGAACTTGTTTTATTGAATTCTTATATCATTGTCATCATCCTCATGTTTATATTTTTTAAAGTCATCCGTGGCACTGTAGTGTGCATAGATGGACTTGGTATGATTATGACAGAGACTATTCGGTGTAATCATGGTAGTAATGTTACAAATGATGTGGTAAAAATCCTCGATGGTAGTAGTGCATTGATGGATGATTGTTGGCATGATCACGACCATTAATGAATACACAAATATTCTTGGCCCGTAGTGCATGAATAATTGTGGTCGTGATACTAAAGAATATCCTTGGTAGTAGTGCGGGGTGATTCGATGATGTGAAATATTTATTAAAGTTTGAGTCTCGGCTATAACGGTGATGAAAAACCTTTTAAAACCTAAAAGATAGTAGACTTTATTTTCTACTTGACTCTTTTAATGGATTGCATATTCAATGCAGATTAAACCGGTTTGTCTATTGTATTTTATCGGTTTAACATTGTTGAAGACTATTGATAATTTATTCTCGCATTATCTTAGTCATAATATTTCTTCTTAGGCTAGTTGAGCTCACCTTTCTTTCACTTTCTTCTCTTGAAATGAGAATATATTTGAGACAGTCGGGGAAGCGAGTGATGGTCCCGAAGATAGCATTAGTAGTCCTCACTATTCGTGAAATAGTGTGATAATAATTGTAATGAGGACTCCTTTTTGAGTTTGTATAATATCTAGTAGACGATATTTGTATTTAAACTCACAGCTTTATATGTAAATATTATTACCTACAGCTTATGTTGTTAGTAAGTTGTATTTAAATTACATACCATGTAAGTGGCGACCCAAGATGGGTGATGTATACCTAATTTTGGGGCGTCACGATTGGTATCGAGCTTAGGATATGATCCTGCTAAGATGTGAGAATAGTACTAGGAGGGAGAGATTGAATACCTTCGCTAGTATGACCTACACCAAGTTTATGTGCTATTTTTTGTTTGGTTTGTCGAAGATAGGGATAATTTGTTACATGTCAATTAACCTTTTGTTTTGTGGCGATGTCGAAAATGACATCCGAGAATGTTGAGAATAGCAATGGAGCCTTGAGCGATCGTTGATTCACCACATATCAATAATCGTGATAATGTGCATCGAAGGCGAAAATTCTCATGCAAACAACAACAACACCGACCAAATGATGAATGATCAAATGTTCAAAGGCTTTATGCAATTTATGCAACAAAGAAAGTAGAGCGACTCTGTCCAAAACGTGGGGTGGAAACACGGAAAACTCTCGGTGGTCACCGCTAAACAATTCAAGGAGCCGGGACCACCGGAGTTTAAGGAGAGCCAAAACCACTTCGCGGAAGCATGGATAAAGCAGACACAAGATATTTGATGTCTTGGGATGCTCCGAAGCAAAAGGTTCCCTTTGCACGCCTTTATGTTGCTTGAGAGGCGATTCTTCGGTGGGGAATCGGTAAAACGTACTCAACTTCTTTCACTTGAAGATATCTTGGGAGATGTTCCAGAGTCGTTCAACGACAAATACTTTCTGAAAGTATTCGCCACATGAAGGAGGTGGAATTTATCAAGTTGGAACAAAACAATATGACCGTGTCGCAATACGAGGCAAAATTTGCGGAGTTATCACGGTTTATATCCACTTGGTGGATAATGAAGAGAGAATGGCGCGAATGTTTTTAAGAGGTTTGAAGCGGGAATACGTCAACATCTTATTTCTCATAAATTGTGTTTGTATTCGGATGTTGTAAATAGGGCTCGATTAGTGGAACGCGATAATGAGTCAACCTGACTAAAAGAGAGCGGTAAGCAAAATTATAATACCAGCGAGAGTAGTCATCGAAGCGGTGACAACAAGCGTGGAGGGAATCAACAAGCCAGATATGGTAACCACTTCGGTGGTAATCAAGGCCAAAATAATAAGAATGGACATTTCAAGAAACGGAGATTCAACAATGGTGGAAAGACGTCAGCACCAGCACCCATTGTTAAGGAAGGAGAAAGACCACCTATCATATGCTTCAAATGCGGAGGAGAGGACACATCGATCAAATCAAGTCAATACGCCGAGTCAAGCATGTTATAATTGTGGAAGAGAAGGTCACTTAGCTCAATTTTGTCGTTTAACGAAGACAAATTCACTAGGGATGGAGGCACCAAAGGCCATCCCGAAAATTCAAACCCAGTAGTGCAAGGAGGCGTTTGTTGTGACCTCCCAAAGAGCAAGGAATCCGAATGAGGTCATCACGGGTAAGCTTATCATAAACTCTAATGAAGTCTATACTTTATTTGATACTGGGTTCTACCATTCTTTTATTTCTCCTACTTGCGCCATCGATTAAATTTGACTCAGGAGAAATTAGACTTTGAATTATCTGTGGAAACTCATTGGGAGAAACCTTCATTACATCCACTGTTTTATAAGTCTTGTTTGGTTCAAATCGGTACCCTCACATTACTGTCGATCTTATTTCATTAAAAATACTTGCATTTGACGTGATTCTAGGGATTGATTGGTTAACTACTTATCATGCAAAATTGATTGTTTTAAGTAAGGTTGTTAGCTTTCATATTCCTAATCAACCTATTATGCAATTCAAATGACCAAACCATTAAAATCAATCACGGTCATCTCAAGCCATAAAGCTATTCGTTTATTGAAAAAGCGGATGTCAAGCTTTCTTAGCTCATGTCACGATTTAAATAAAATAAGTCGGTTTTAAATGATATTCCTATTGTTAATAAATTTCCCGACGTATTCTCAAAGAACTTCTCGGGCCTACCCCCGCGTGAAATTGAATTTTGTATCGACCTTGAACCCGTACAAAACCTATTTCAAAGCCCCATATCGAATGGCTCCTATTGAACTTGTGGAGTTAAAGACCCAATGTAGTAGGAATTGTTAGACATTGGCTTTATTCGTCCTAGTACTTCTCCTTGGGGTGCTCTGTTACTATTCGTGAAGAAGAAAGATGGGAGTATCGACTTTGTATTGATTATCGGGGAGTTGAATCATGTCACCATCAAAATAGGTATCCATTGCCACGTATTGATGACTGTTTGACCAGGTTGCAAGGAGCCAAATTCTTTTCAAAGATTGATCTTCGTTTGGATATCACCAATTGAAGATTAGAACATTGACATTCCAAAGACGGCTTTAAACTCGGATGCGGGCATTATGAATTCCTAGTCATGTCCTTTGGATTGACTAATGCTCTCTTTGCCTTCATGGATATGATGAACCGAGTATTCAAGAATATTTAGATCACTTTGTGGTCGTCTTTATTGATGACATCCTTATTTATTCCAAAAGCCATGAAGATCATGAAAGCAACACTTGAGGTGACACTCCAAAAGCTTCGTGAATATAAGCTTTATGCCAAGTTGAAGAAATGCGAGTTCGGCTTGAAGAAGTAGCATTCCTTGGGCACGTGGTATCAAGTCATGGAATATCTGTTGACCCAAAGAAAGATTGAAGCTATTCAAAGTGAGAACAACCTAAATCGATGATCAAGTACATAGCTTTCTCGGTTTAAATTGGTTATTATCGGAGATTCGTGGAAGGATTTTCTCGAATCGCTATTCCATTACTCAAATTGACTCGAAAAGATACAAAGTTCGGTTGGAGCGAAGAATGTGAGAAGAGTTTTCAAGAACTCGAGAGAGACTTATTTCAAAGACTGCTTTTGGCTAATACCATCTGCCTCGGAGGGATTTGTCATCTCGGTGATGCTTGAACAAAGGGTTGGGATGTGTTCTTATGCAACATGGAAAAGTTATAGCCTATGCCTCGCGACAACTCAAAGAATATGAGAGGAATTATCCTACTCATGATCTAGAGTTTGCAAATGTTGTCTTCAGACTTAAAATTTGGAGGCATTACTTGTATGGGGAGAAAGTGGAGATCTTTACGGATCATAAAAGCCTCAAATATTTCTTCACTCAAAAGGAACTCAACATGCGACAACGACGTTGGCTTGAATCATTGAAAGATTATGATCATACCATCCAATACCATCCTGGAAAAGCGAACGTGGTAGTTGGCGCGTTGAGTAGAAAATCATATGCAAGTCACGAAAAGCGATATTGTCAACGCAAAGGCCCATTTTGTGTGACTTGCAAAGGATGGAGATAGAGTTAAAGACTCTAGGGACGCATGTGATGATAGCGAGTATCTGAGTAGAACAAACTTTAATCGATAAAGTTAAAGTCGCTCAAGCTCTGGACACTGGAGGCGATCATATGAGGAAGAAAGTGCAAGAAGGTGCTATCTGGGAAGCAAGAATCGATGATGAAGGAATACTTGAGTCAACTCCAGACTTGTTTCTAACGACCACGATTTAAAGTATAAAATCATGATGGAGGCGCATAACACACCATTTGCAATCCATCTCGGGAGTACCAAATGTATCATGATATTCGTCATACATTTTGGTGGAGCAATATGAAGAGAGAGATAGCGCTTATTTATCTCAAGGTGTCTAACTTGTCAACGAGTTAAAGCGAGCATCAAGTACCAAAAGGTCCATTGCAACCACTTGAAATTCCGGAATGGAAGTGGGAGCACATTACCATGGATTTCGTTCTGGCCTTCCTAAGGTTTCTCAAGGCATTGATGCGATTTGGGTCATTGTTGATAGATTGACCAAGTCCGCTCATTTCTTCCGATCACGAAACTTATACACTTGAACGTCTTGCTCGTATGTACATAAATCGAGATTGTAAGGCTACATGGTATCTGCCGGTATCCATAGTTTCGATCGAGACCCAAGATTCACTTCACGATTTTGGGTTAGTTTACAAAAAGCTATGGGCACAGATTTACGGTTTAGCTTCGGCATATCATCCTCGAGACGGACTGGACGATCGGAGAGGACTATTCAAACTCTTGAAGATCTATTAAGACTCGTGTCCTTGATTTCAAGGGAGTTGGGACAAGTTCTTACCATTGGTGGAGTTTTCCTACAACAAGCAGTTATCAAGCAAGTATTGGCATGGCTCCATTCAAGCGTTGTATGGAAGAAAGTGTCGTTCTCGGTATCTTTGGGATGAGGTGGGTGAAGCAACGTTGTTGGGACCGGAGTTGAGTACGTGTGACTACGGAAAAGATTCAAACGATCCGACAACGTATAAAAACCTCACAAAATCGACAAAGAGTTATCTTTGATCTTCATCGAAAGGACGTGGAATTCGATATAGGAGATCATGTGTTGTTAAGAGTTGCTCCATGGAAAGGAGTTACAAGATTTGGAAAGAGAGAAAAACTTAATCCTCGATTCATCACCCATTTTAATCCTCGATCGAGTAGGAACTGTGGCCTATAGACTCGCTTTTACTGCCAAATATGTCTCGTGTTCATAACGTTTTTCACATATCTATGTTACGTAAATATGTGAAAGACCCGAACCATATTATTGAAGTTAGAACCTAGACGAAATAGCGGAAGATTTGGCGTATGAAGAGGTTCTGTTCAAATTTTGGATAAGAAGGAACATATTCTACGCTCCAAGGTTATACCTCAAGTCAAAGTTTTGTGGAGGAACCACGATGTTGAGGAAATGACTTGGGAGTTAGAATACGAAATGAAATCAAGGTATCCTTACCTCTTCGACATACTGTGTATCGTACCCTAATTTCGAAGCGAAATTTCATAAGAAGGGAGGTTGTAAAACCCGACTTTTATAAATAAAGATGAATTTTTCTATAAATATTATTTTTGAATATTATGGAATAAATTTGATATAATGTTATAGTTATGGGTAATATTTATAAATTTTGCAAAGTATGCAAGTTGTTATAAAATATTACGTTTGGTGGGGAATATTCTTTTTTAGGAATATTCGTACAATGGCTCAATCATTGGTGGACCCCATAATGTAATTATTGTCGGATTGAGAAAACGACAAAAATATTTTATAAAAATAACTTGGCGGAGGTGTTACTGAATTAAAAGCTGTTGAACTACCCTACGGTAAAAGTACGATGTCTGGCGTAGTTGCATAGTAGCACACTATTGATTATTGATGCTTACGTGAGAAGTCACTCACCTATGATCAATTATTACTCTCATAATTCACTTTGCATCATATCTCTTATATTATTGATTCAATTATTGTCACAAGATATCATCACATATAATATGTTATAGTATTAAATCAATAATTGAGACGACAAGTTATAAATGATTAATAATTGTTGAAAGATTAAATATGTGTTGATGAAAAAAAAATGATTTGTGGTAAGTTTGATTATTTTATGGGGGCTCATATGTCATCATCTAAGAGTCTCTTCGTCAATAAGATTTACCTTCGTCAATAGTAATTACCTTCGTCAATAGTAATTACCCTTGTGAATAGTATTTACCTTCGTCGATATAGTAATTACCTTCAATAGTAATTACCCTTGTGAATAGTATTTACCTTAAATCGATAGTAATTACCTTCGCCAATAGTAATTACCCTTGTGAATAGTATTTACCTTCGTCAATAGTATTTACCTTCGTTAATAGTAATTACCTTTACCAAACGTCAACCACTTGTCGTTTCACATTACAGAGCGTCGAACCACTTGTCGTTTCACATTACGAGCGTCAAACCGATCGTCGAGCCACTTGCCTTTTTCACACTATGGCGGTGCTAAGCTAGAAATCTTCTATAAATAGAGGCCTGAGGGCTTCATTATTTTTCACGAATTCATTCAAGCTATAGAGAGAAAGTATAGAGAGAATAAGAGAAAGAAGAAGAGTATTTTGTTACTACTACCTATATGCGATATTCAATCTCCTACCAAATGTAAAGGGTGTTATTCTTTCTTATTCATGAAGAGAATCTTTGTTATTCCATTTATTATTATTACATTGGAATAACTTTTGTATACATGCCATTTACCCTATACTTGGTGACATTCTTCTATTATTCTGCTTGAACATCCTGTGCATGTCATGTGTTTTACAATTTTAACACGGTTCCGTCTTTATTATTATTACATTGGAACATCCAGTATGTGTGTTTTACACCGACTGGTTCCGTCTTTATTATTATTCATTTGGAACATCCTCAGTATGTGTGTTTTACACGGACTGGTTCCGTCTTTTATCATTCTGTTGGAATATCCTATCATGTGTTTTACACGGATCCGGTTCCATCTTTACTATTCATTGGAACATCCCATGTCGGTGTGAATTTCACGACTGGTTCCGTTATTATTATTCTGTTGGAATAACTTTTACTATCTTGATACCGCATGCATGGTGATTTCTTTTGTTATTCCATTCTTTATTATACCCATTGGTTAAAACTTTGACTTCTATACTCCATGAAATTAGTAGAATATCCTCGATATTTGCGTTTCATCCAAAGATATCTTTTCATGGAAATATTCTTACGATCATTCTTGAATTTTACTCTACAAAGCAATATCATGTTGACAATTTGGGCGTTAATAATTCCTGGATAAAATAATTCTTGAACTTGTTTTATTGAATTCTTATATCATTGTCATCATCCTCATATTTATATTTTTTAAAAGTCATCTCGTGGCACATGTAGTGCATAGATGGACTTGGTATGATTATGACCGGAGAGACTATTGATTGTAATCATAACCGTAATGTTACAAATGATGTGGTAAAAATCCTCGATTGGTAGTAGTGCATTGATGGACAATTGTTGGCATGATCATGACCATTAATGAATACACAAATATTCTTGGCCGTGATGCATGAATAATTGTGGTCGTGATACTAAAGAATATCCTTGGCAGTAGTAGTGCGGGGATGATTCGATGATGGAATATTTATTAAAGTTTGAGTCTCAACTATAATGATGAAAAACCTTTTAAAACCTAAAGATAGTAGACTTTATTTTCTACTTGACTCTTTTAATGGATTGCATATTCACCTATGCTTAAACCGGTTTATCTATTGTATTTTATCGGTTTAACATTGTTGAAGACTATTGATAATTTATTCGCATTATCTTAGTCATAATATTTCTTCTTAGGCTAGTTGAGCTCACCCTTTCTTTCACTTTGCTCTCTTGAAATGAGAATATAGGCCGGGACGAAGTCGGAAAAGTGATGGTCCTGAAGATAGCATTAGTAGTCCTCACTATTACATGAAATAGTGTGATAATAATTGTAATGAGGACTCCTTTTTGAGTTTGTATAATATCTAGTAGAGCGATATTTGTATTTAAACTCACGCTTTATGTCGTATTGTACCACAGCGAGTTATATTAGTAAGTTGTATTTAAATTCTGTACCATGTAAGTGGCGACCCAAGATGGGTGATGTATACCTAATTTTGGGGGCGTCACAGTTGGTCCACTAGTCTACGTTCAAAAGTGTGACAAGTGCCAAAGTTTTTCACTAGTGCAACATATATGTACAATCCCAATGTAGAATATTGTTTGACCTTTACCGTTTTTCACGTGGGGCATGGATATCATGGGGCCATTCATTCCTGCAATAGGTTAATGAGAATTTCTCATTGTTACTATAGAGGCAAAACCACTAGCCACCATCACGGAGGCTAGGTGTCGAGACTTCATATGAAAAGTTGTGATATGTCAATTTGGGTTGCCAAGAGTTTTTTACATATAGATAATGGAACACAATTCACTGGAAAAGAATTTCTCAAATTATGCGAGGACTTGCATATTGATCACTGTTAATGCCAAATTTTGTACGCCTGACGAAATTACCAAAACAGCAGGCCAAAATTGTGCCAACGGTTGATTGTATTGTTGTGAAATAAAACTCACGAAATACACTCACATAAGCATAAATAAAGGAATATAAAGTATGAACACAAGATTTACGTGGAAACCCAATTGGGAAAAAATCACGGAGAGAGAGAGTAATCCACTATAATAATATTGGGAGTACAAGTTGTGTATTTGTGTTATATGCTCTTGTGTTCTCTTTTTGTTGTATTTATAGATACCATATCCACCTGAATCCAATTAGGAGTAACAGTCCTTTGTAGAATCACTTTATAACAACAATTAATAGCTGATAGATTCCTTCCCAAATTAAATCTCCTCATCCCACCAAATAAGGAAACACAATCTTACTTTAATAAGGACTCTCTCACTTTCACAATAAATATATTATGGGTCAACACCAAATCTATCCCATTAAATAAATTGGATTACACCTTGGCTAGACCCAAATAATCACACTCCAACATTGCCCCCCAGTCTCTTATTTATAAGGAACTTATAAATAAGAGAGTATTCAAAAAGTCTCCGTGGGATTTTTATCCTCGGGATTTTTATCTGTAGAATGTTCATCCTTTCGGGATTTTTATTCTCGGGATTTTTATCCGTAGAATGTTCATCCTTCCGGGATTTTTATCCTCGGGAATTTTATACCTCGCAGATGAGCACGTTGACACATGTGTAAGAATTGAATCCTTTAATTTCCTTCAGTCTGTGGTTGATGATGAAACTGAAGCCGCTTTTAAAGCACTTCAATGATATAAAAGCTTAAAACTTTTATCTCTGCGCTGGCTGAATTTGTTACAAGTGCGGTGATTCAGCACCAATTTATCATCACCTGGACCAAAGTGTTAATGTTTAGATTTTACATGCATCATTTGAATACTACCACTACATGCATAATATAAGAGAGAGAATATGTAAAGTTGTATCAATAATCAATTACGATCATGCTTCAATTGCTATTGGCATAATACATATATACATACGTACAAGTATATATTTAATTTAATAAAAAAGAATCTCTTATCTCCTTCGATGAATCAGTGATTTTAAATCAACACTAGAACAAGTGTCTTGTTTCCCACAGACGACGCCAATGTTAACGCCAAATTTTGTACGCCTGACGAAATTACCAAAACAACAGGCCAAAATTGCGCCAATGGTTAATTGTACTGTTGTGAAATCAAACTCCCGAAATACACTTACATAAGAATAAATAAAGGAATATAAATTATGAACACAAGATTTATGTGGAAACTCAATTGGAAAAACCACGGAGAGATAGAGTAATTAATCCACTATAATAATATTGGGAGTACAAGTTGTGTATTGTGTTGTATCTCTTTTTTCTAAACCATTGCTTATTGTTGTATTTATAGATGCCATATCCACCCGAATCCAATTAAAAGTAGGAGTCCTTTGTAGAATCACCTTATAACAACAATTAATAGCTGATAGATTCCTTCCCAAATTAAATCTCCTCATCCCACCAAATAAGGAAACACAATCTTAATTTAATAAGGACTCCCTCACTGTCACAATAAATATATTATGGGTCAACACCAAATCTAGCCCATTAAATAAATTGGATTACACATTGGTTAGACCCAAATAATCACACTCCAACATTTTTATCCATCCGCGAGATTTTTATCCATCCGCGAGATTTTTATCCTCAGGATTTTTATCCTAGGGATTTTTAACCTTGGAATTTTTATCCTCGGGATTTTTATCCGTAGAATGTTATCCTTTCGGGAGATCAAAGCCTTCCCGAAGGACGCTTGGTGCTATTCTTTGCTTGGTCCTCCGCCGCGAACCACGCTTCGTCTTTTTTTAATCCCAAACTTTCTCAAGATTGGATCATGCATAGTATCATTTGCCACTTTTATTGAAAAACAATTTCATGGGCATGTCCCTATTTAATGTGCCGAATAGTTTTAGAATTGGACGGAACCATGTGGTAAAATCCCTCGTAGATGAGCACATTGGCACATGTATAAGAATTGAATCCTTTAATTTCCTTTGGTGAATCGGTGATTTTAAATCGACACTAGAACAAGTGTCTTGTTTCCCACAGACGGCGCTAATGTTAACGCTAAATTTTGTACGCCTGACGAAATCACCAAAACAGCAGGCCAAAATCGCGTTAACGGTTGATGGAGTAATTGATTGTATTGTTGAGCAATCAAACTCATGAAATACACTCACATAAGCATAAATAAAGGAATATAAAGTATGAACACAAGATTTATGTGGAAACCCAATTGAAAAAAACCACGGAGAGAGAGAGAGTAATTCACTATAATAATATTGGGAGTACAAGTTGTGTATTTGTGTTGTATCTCTTTTTTCTAAACCATTGCTTATTGTTGTATCTATAGATGCCATATCCACCTGAATCCAATTAGAACTAGAAGTCATTTATAGAATCACCTTATTACAACAATTAATGTCTGATATATTCCTTCCCAAATTAAACATCCTTATCTCACCAAATAAGAAAACACAATCTTATTTTAATAAGAATTTCTACATTTATCAAAATAAATATATTATGGGTCAACACCAAATCTAAATTTATTAAATAAATTGGGTTGCTTACTACTGGCCATTTGATTCCAAATAATCACATTCCAACAATTACCAACAAAATCATACTAGATGGTCACACTCACTTATGGAACAAAGGCTTTGGCACCGGTAAAGGTGGGACTTCCCTCACTTAGACTTGAATGCTTCAATGAGGAGATCAATGAAGAAGGCTTCAAGGCAAACGTGGACTTTTTATATTAAACTCGAGAAGCACGGTCACGATTATTTGCTTACTAAAGGAGAGTATCTCGATATCATAATTATCGAGTCATATTGAACTGTTTAAAGTGGGAGATCTAGTTTTACAATTTGCATCAGCTTCCAACCCCAACAGGGTTGCAGGCAAGCTAGCACCAATATGGAAATGACCCTATGAGATCACTAAAGTTGTTAAACCTGGAACTATCTTCTTTAGACAGTGAGTGGGAAAACAATCCCAAGGGCATGTAATACAGCTAATCTCCGATAGTACTATTAGTAGCTCTAGTAGTTTCTTTTTAAATAGCTCTCGTAGACTTTCCTTTAGTAGTTTTATTATATTTTTGTTACAAGTGGCAGTAGCCCTCCATAGTTTTATTGCTTATTACTAATAGTATAATTAGTTTCTCCTTCAGTTACAAAGTTGTTGTTTTCATCAACAAGTTGTCAATAAAAATAATTTATTTTCTCCATATTTGTTGTTGTGCATTAACTCCCCCACTTGAGGGGGCAAAGTAAAGTATAAACAAATAAATAAAGTCCATAATCCAACTCGAAAAAATTAATCTCCAAAAGTCCTTCACAAGAAGTAAAAGACCTCCCAAAGTGAAACTCGGTAACCCTATGGGGTCAAAGAGACTACACATCAATAGCTGATGAAGTAACATTCCATCACATGTCGTTCACGTCTCATAAAAGACCTCCCAAAGAGGCACTCGGTAACCTATGGATTGAGGAGACTACACATCGATAGCTAATGTCTCACAAAAGACCTCCCAAAGAGGCACTTAATTAGTAACTTTATGGGGTTATGGTATGCAATAGATAATGATGCAACACGAAATCCTTTTTTTAATACCCACTTTAGGGTACCCATCTTGGGGTGTCCTGAAGGTGGAAGTTTTCAAGAATTCATAGTCTCCTGCTCGACATCGCTTTAGGGTACACACCTTGGGTTGTCTTGCTGACAGAAGCTTTCAAGAATTCATAGTCTCCTGCTCGAAGCCTGTTTTGGGGTACCCTCCTTGGGGTGTCTTGATAGCGAAAGTTTTCAAGAATTCATAGTATCCTGCTTGACACCCGCTTTGGGGTACCCACCTTGGGGTGTCTTGACGACCGAAGCTTTCGAAAATTCATGATCTCTTACTTGACGTTTGCTTTTTGGTACCCACCTTGGGGTGTCCTGACAACAAAGTTTTTCAAAAAATTCATTCTATTTTTTACCCCATGTTCTTGATACCTGCCTTAGGATATCAAATTAAGGTAAATCGTCTTAAACATTTTTTTAGTCTAGGTCATGTTCTATATACTTGAGGACATAAAGAAAATAACAATGCTGCCAAATATAAGCGAAATGTTTCATTTCATTAAGGAAAGCATTACATAGCATTGATATCAAAGGCCCTTTACAATGACTATCATGCAACACAACAAGAAAAACAAAGATACTAGCTTAGACGCCCATATGGCTATTTAATATAGCTAGAGCCTAAAGGGTCATTCTCCTACTCATCATTCGCATCCTCATGAGTTCCTTCATAAGAAGCATTCTCAACAAGAGTAGAGGCTGCAACCTTAGCGATGGTGGCCATTTTTCTCACTTTCTCCACCATTGGGTCTAAGTAAAGCTCGGGATCTACATCTGGATAAATATCTCTTACTTTCTCGATAGTTGCACCCCAAATCCTCTGAAAAAAGTCTTATTGGCGGGTAATTGTGTAATCTTCAGCAACAGCTTTTCAATCATCAAAGTTCTTGTAAGCCTCTATAGCAATAGCTCCGGTGTTCGACATTTGTAAATGCAAGCCCCCAAGCTTTCAGTGAACTCACTGATTCTTGCTTTAGCCTCATCTTGTGCTTTGTTTTTTGTCTGGGAGTACTTATCCATCGCCCCTACACGAGTATGTTGCTCATTCTGAAGAACATTATTGAGATCTATGACTTCCCTTTCAAGCCTAATTATCCACTCAGGTGATCATCTGAGCTTGACAGACATGACTCTACAAAACATTGGAAGAAGATAAATATTAATTAAGAGCAACAACAAAAAAAATGATTAAATACATTAGAAGGCAAAATGAAAATATGTACCGTAATGAAGGATTAATAGAAAAACGCAAGGAAATTCTCATCTGTTAGCACATGATTGACTCTTGTTAAGTCAGCCAAGGTTACACCTTTTGTTAGCATCTCTCTTACAATATGGGGCTCTACAATAGCAGACATTACAAAAAAAAGACTTATTTTCGACAGAATTAGTCTCGACGGAATTAATTCTTTCGTGTATACTATAACCCCGATGGAACGTTTTGTCGACATTATCTCATCCTCGATGAAATTCCGTCGACATTATAAAGGCTCATTGGCGCGAACAATTCCCGTGCGCACGTGTTACGATTCCTTCCTTTCTCATCAATATATGGTCGACGAATATTTCGTTGGAATTTTTTTTTACCCTAAATCGCTAAGTCTTCCCTCTTCCGCATCAGTACATTTTATCTCTCTTTCTCTCTCTCTTCGCTCCCTATTCCCATCGACAGCCCCTCTCTCCTCCAATGACGCAGCTCCCCCGACGCCACCTCATCATCCCTCCCCCACCTCATCTCTCATATTATTTAATTTTTTTGCGGCGCCACTTCATTGAGCCTGATTTGTGGCATAGGGTTTAATTTTTTGGCAGCGGAGGCAGCGGCATATTTTAGCGGCGACACCCTCTTTCTCACTCAGGTACACTCCATTTCTCTGTCAAATTCAGTTAGGGTTTCTTAAGGTTTCAAATGATGTAAGTGGAAATCAATGGTTTTTTTTTGTTTTAATTATATGAATGAATGTTGGTTTAATATGAGATTACTAATGAATGGGTTTAATCTGAGGTTACTTAATTAGATTGTTGTTTTGGACTTTGATTTATAATGAGAAATATTTGATTTAGAAGTTGTATATTTTTAACAATAGATATCAAATGTTCTGCCTTGATCATGCATAAATGAATGTTGGTTTAATATGTAAGTGGAAATCAGTTGCATTTTTGGTATATATTTGGGAATGCCTTAGCTTTGTTGCCTTATGATTCTTGGTAGCTAATGATTCTTGTTTGTGCAATGACAACTAATGTATGTTGATTATATAATAATTAACAGTGTGATATTTACTTTCAATTTCGATTAGATTGTGCAATTTGACTTAATTATACTACTGATGAATCTTTGAATTACTTCAATTTGAATTTAATTTGTGTAATTGTAGTGTATGTTCATATATAACTAGATATAAACCCGCGCGTTGTAGCGAAATTATTCATTTTGTTAATAATAAATTTATACGTGCAATTACTAAATTAAAATATAATAAGAAGATGGTAGATTAGTGTGATGATCAAATTTTGGTAGCATATGTTACATAGAGTTAGGTAAAAGTTTTGTGTGCAAATACATATCCAAGTTTAGAATCAATCTGATCACTAAACTCCAGGACATTATATAACAGTTGTGTGTGTGTGTGTGTGTATATATATATATATATATATATATATATATATATATATATAAAAATGTTTGTAATGTGACGCCCCCAAATCCGGGTCTCTTCCAACCCGGCAGATGGTGCTACACGGTACTATCATTCACACATACATTCAATTGAAAAGTCTCCAATGAACGAATATGTCTTCTATATATTCAAAATAATATTACATTTTCCCAGGTTCTTTATAACCCATTCATTCGTTCTTGTCATAATATTCAATATATTACAAACATTCACCTATACTATTACATAAGAATTCTAAGGGTTCGTCTTCGCCTTGCCCTTATCCTTGTCGGAGCCTTCGGTCCGCTCTATCTTAGTTGTGTTCATATGGTTCAAGCAAGAGTGAGCATGACTTGCTCAGCAAGTACTACAATTCTAATAAACAACATGCTTGAAACATAGAACTCATATATCTTCAGTAACTGAACAATAGTTACGAAGTACTATTGATAATTCAAAATAGCACTCCTTTTCATTCAAAACGTTTTATAACAACAATATTCAGTAAAATATCAGTTCTCGGTCCAAGACCTTGAGCATTTCATAAGTTCTTTTGAAAAGGACGACCCGGCACTAAGTCCGTAAGTCCAACATTAATTACGAGCACTTCTGGGTGATCAGCCCATAGTACTCTATGTTGATCAACACTACATTCATTAAACGTGTATACGTTTAAGTTGTGGCAACCTCACGTGCCTGTCGTTAAACGACGAAAACATTTTAGCATACTCAGTCTTCGATTGAAAACCACACCAATATAACTTGGTAAACATTAAGCATGCTCGATAGAATCATAACATAAGTCTAGCCGAAAGAATTGGCTTTGACTTCCTCATACAAAACTTCATGCGAAAGGATACATGAATTACAAAGCTTGTCGGCATCGAATCGGAACAAGGGTTAGAATACTTGCCTTCGGCGATACTCTTCATCGATTATCACACGTACGCTTTAAGTCTCTAAGTCTCTACAATACATGATCATATAGCGTACCACATTAGGTCTTATATAATCAAGTAGGTATATTATTATATCTTACCCTTCATCTCAATCTAAATCCTGACTTAGATCTGTTATTATGGTTTCCGGCTTTTCATTACGTCATTCACATTACGTTCATCTCCAATTGATTATTAACCCTTAATCATCATACATATGTGTCTAACAATGCCTTAACCATGTTATGTTTATACATTAGTTCATTACTAATGAGTTCTCTTTCACTTTATATCAGAAAGCATTCATTACTTTGTCCACATCCTAGGGTTGGCCATTTGCTATTTCCACCCATTACTCTTCAAGCCCTTCTACATGCGAAGTTAACGATAAGCAAGACCCGGACTCTCGGCCATGGGCGCGAGTCCTTACTCTATAGGTCGCATTGCGGCTCGAAAGTTAGCGATGTGCTTTCGAGACATCAGACGGGAGTCAGCGACGCCACTCATTTGGCCTTAGGTTGGCGCCATGGCTGACTCTGTCTTTAGAAAATTTGCGCACTTTGCAAACTCGACGAAACTCGCAGATGCATAACTTCTTCGTTATAAGTCCGAATTGGCTCGTTCAAAAGCCTACGATTCAAAAATTTCATACTCTATGCGTTCATGCAAGAATTTTATCTATTTGACTTTGTTTGCTAAAATTTCACCTATTAGTTCATTTTTAACGAAAATGATAAACGTCCGTGAACGTTCAACGCTCGTTTCTTCGTTCTAAGTCGGAATTCGGTCATTTTCGAGTCCGCAACTCTATAATGCCAAATATGACTTGTCTCCATTGAACACCAACGTTTCTGACTTCAAACACAAAATACGACTTCCATTCCGAGAATTTTACGAATTCGATGATAATCGTCCTATCGTGTGAATTCTAGCAAAGCTTCATTACTAAACGTTCTAAATGGATTTTAACCAACATATGAACATTACAAGTTCTTTATTACACCAACTTATTGACAAAGTAGGTTTTGACTTATTCTCATAAGTCAATGACTTATTTAACTTATTAACTACAATTTCTCACGCTTATGACTTACTATGAACTTAAGTCCATCAATCAATGTTCTCATACTATATTGAACATAATAACATCATATGACAAACATATGATAAGTTCTTCACAAGTTTATCAACTTATTTAGGGTTCAAGTTACTTATTCAACTTATTCGGCTTAAGTTCATTCATTAATAACTTATTACATGTTCTTAACAAACAACCCCTCTTCTCTATCAATCTTATCATAGAAGAGATGAAGATAATAGATATGAGTCTTACCCTTGAAGACTATTACTTCACTTAACTTTGAAAAATCTAGCAAAGGTTGAAGTGGCTTATAAGTGCTTATGTGGCTTATTCTCTCTAACAATTAAGTTGCTTATCTTTGAGAGGAGTAGGGAGAAATTGAACAACCAACAAATGAAAAATCAAGCCTTCTATTTATAGGCAACTCAAAGTGAGGGATTATTAGTCTTTTAAGCCATCCCACCTCCTTATTAACCTCCTCAACTTCCACCTCCTTACTATTCATTTCTTAACATCCAAGTCTACTTGCTAGTCACAACACTTATTCATCACACAAATTGTTTGCCCATCAAGTCTACCCATTTCATACTTGGATTGCTCCATGGATCATGTCCAATTCACATTGGGCTTGCTAATTATCTAGCCTATTTTTTATCGAGCTTATGCTACAATAGATTGGACTTATGATTTATCAAACACTTGGGCTTGAGTATCACATTCTATTGGACTTCTATCATTATGCTAATAATCCTACAAGTCCATTACATTTAATTAACAACTTAACATATATATACCACATATAATTCTCGCATGCTAGCTCGTATATTTATTCGTAATATACATTATTTCATTCTCCATACACAATAGTATAATACGTCGTATTATACTTATGTTCATTACCTCATATAATGCATACACATCATACGATTACAACTTTCTTTCCTTAACGCTTAATAAACCGAACGTTCCCAAATTAGGTCCGCATGCGAAATATTACGTTTTCCATACTTAGATTATTATTACATAATCCATCTCACCTCGATATTATAACGTTACGTATTTCTCGAAAGTTCAAAAATAATTCCCAAGCAGAAATCGATGAATAGTGTTTTTCGAGAAATTTCTCGAAAAGCTTTTATTTTCGTCTTAGAAATTCAAACACTTTAATTCATTCACGTAGTTAAAATACTACGACATTCTGACGTTTCTAGGTTATAGAACGACATTCATCTTATCCACACGTAATAATAATAATTAATATTATTTTATTCATTATTAAAAGTATTTACAAAATATTCGATTTTCTGGGGCGTTACATGTAATGTAACCAATAGAGTTAAAAATGGGTACCTCTTTTATTCTAAAGCACTAATAAATATTTAGAAAGTGTAATGCACAATGTCATCGAGTTGTTATATTGATACGATTGTTAGTGGCATATTTAAAGTTTGTTACACATTACACAAACCTCACCAAGCCTCAAATATCTGACACAGGTACTTGATGCATTTTAAAGAGTCCATGTCTCATATACGCTTACTTGCACCAGAATTTAAACATCCAAACGAAATGAAAAACAGATAAAGAATGTCCCAGTTTCGGTCCTCAGACCTTAAGGAAAATTACATGTTAAACAAACATCGTGTCCAAAAACATAAAATATAACACTGTGCCATACATAACACAATGTTATAGTTAAAAAACGAATACATTGTCTCATTAGTTTTTTATCCATTTTTGACAATTGTCACAGTATTACCATAATGCCAAAAAAAATATTAATAATGATGAAAATGATTTACTGGATGCTAGTACTTAACAAATCATGCAAAGCTACAATCCAGATAATAGAATACAATAAATGAAGAAGCCATAAATATAAACACCGTGAGATATAGTCCACAAAATGAAGCCATAGCCCCTCCCATTGAATGCACTATCACCATAATCTGAAGGTCTCCATATAAGTCATTTGCACTTTTAACAATATTTAGAATTGTTTGTAGCATAAGTTGTTGCGTAATAGTTGGTATGTATTTATAGGAGAAATTAGGTTAACTAACGGAGAATAATGATAATAGCTCAATTTCGGCTGAATGACACTTCTATCCCTTCAAGTTGTCACCCACTTTCAAAGTTGTCCCTAAAGTTTAATTTTCGTCAGTTAGGTCCTTAAAGTGACATTTTGTTGTCGTTTCCGTTCCGTCAGCCCAATTTGACCTCAACCCGATAATTATTATTTTAAACTTATTTTAAAAATAATTTTATATTTTAAAATATTAAAATTGGATCGAGTTGGGTCAAAATTGGTCAAAATGGGCTCGGGTTGAGGTTAAATTGAGCTGAAGAAACGGAAAACACCAATAAAATGTCATTTTAAGGACCTAACTGACAATAATTGAACTTTAGAGACGACTTTGAAAATGGGTGGCAACTTGGAGGGACAAAAGTGTCATTCAACAGTAATGATAATATCATAAAGTAGTGATTTTAAGAGATAATACTTAAACTAAAAAGGATAATATCAGAACAGATGGCATTACTAAAATAGTTTAGATTTAGAATGATTTAGGGGATTATAAATTCAAAATATTAATTTGGGATTAAAAAGTTGTGATTTTAGGAGATAATAATTAAATTAGTAATGATAATATTAAAACAGTTAACATTATCAAAATAGTTTAGATTTGTTGTGAATTATGGAATTATAAAATTAAAATATTAACGTGAGATTAAAAAGTAGTGATTTTAGGAGTAAATAATTAAGTAACAATAATATAAAAACCATTTAGATTGAAAATGTAGTAATTTAGGGGATTATAAAATCAACATAGTAAATTATGATTGTTATTATTTGTTCTTTTAATTTTATTTTAAATATTTTAAACTCATATAATATAATGTTGTAATATAATTATAAATGATATAATATTATAATGTATTTATAGAAATAAAATTAGGTTAAATAACGGAGAGTAATGATAATAGCCCAAAGAATGATAATATAACAAAGTAGTAATTTTAGGAGATAATAATTAAATTAAAAATGATAATATCGTATCAGTTGACATTACCAAACTAATTTAGATTTATAGTGATTTAGGAGATTATAAATTCAAAATATTAATTTGGGATTAAAAAGTAGTGATTTTAGGAGATAATAATTAAATTAGTAATGATAATATTAAAACAGCTTAACATTATCTCTAATGTTTAGATTTGTAGTGATTTGTGAAATTATAAAATCAAAATATTAACGTGATTCAAAAGTAGTGATTTTAAGAGATAATAATTAAGTAACGATAATATAAAAATCGTTTACATTGAAAAAGTAGTGATTTAGGGGATTATAAGATCAACATAGTAAGTTATGAATGATATTATTTGTTATTTTAATTTTATTTTAAATATTTTAAATCGTATAATATTATGTTGTAATATAATTTAATTAGTAAATATCCGCATAGTTTAGATATGTAGTAATTTTATTATTTTGTTATATATGTGTATTATAATATTATATCATACATGTATTATAATATTAGAAAAATAGTAATTTTAGGATATAATAATTATGTTTAGAAAAATAGTAGATTTTGGGGATTATAAAATTAACATAGTAAGTTATGATTGATATTATTTGTTATTTTAATTTTATTTTAGATGTCATATTTGAATAGTTGATTCCAAATTTAGGGAAATGAATTTAGGTTTGTTTCAACCTCATTTGTTATGTTAACTGGGCATTTTTGTTAAAGATCTTAAGGAGCATTAATTAGGTAGGACATGTGTTAAACTTTGAGGATGACATGTGTCAAACTATTGTGTCATGTACTGCGTTTTAGTATAATTAATAGATAGATTTGATATTTGATGACACTGTCAGTTTATTATGTGATATTTGCTATTTTCGACGAAATTCCCGACAGAATTTTTGTCATAATTGTTCAATTGCAAAATATGTGGACCCTACTTTATTTTATTTATGTATTTTAATTAGTTTCTAATATTGATATAAGCTAATTACCATTTACTTAGTTTTCTAATAATAAATTAAATTTAATAAAATATAATAAAATAGAAAATAATAATAAAATAAAATAAATTGAATAAAATAAAACAATTTTAATTTAATTTATTAAATAAATTTAAATTTAATAAAAAATTAAAAATATACAATATAATATAATAAATAAAATACAATAAAATAAAACATAATAATAAATTAAATTTAATAAAATAAAATTAATAAATTTAATAAAAAATTATTTAATATAATAAAAATAAAATAAAATTCAATAAAACATAATAATAAATTTAATTTAATAAAATAAAATAAATGAAATAAATTTATTTTAATAAAATAAAAAATAAAAATTATATAATATATTATAATATAATACAAAATAAAATATAATAAAACATAATAATAAATTTAATTTAATAAAATAAAATAAATAAATTTAATTTAATAAAAAAATTAAACCAATTATATACTATAATATAATATAATGCAAAATAAAATAATAAACAGAGTAGCATTTGATTAGTTGGGATGCAATTAAAATAAACTGAATAAGTGTCTAAATTAACAATGTATATACTTTGGAACTTAATTAGAAACACGTTTGACAAGTTGGAGTGAATGTCGAACAGTAGTCCCCTTATTCAAATTATAAATAAAATAAATTATATTTAATTAAGTAGTATACGATAATATAATATAGTTTAAATAAAATAAATTATAGCTAACTAAATTATCATAAAATAATTGAAATAAACTAAGTAGCATTTGCTTAGTTTTCCGCAATTAAAATAAATTGAATAAGTACTATATGTATATATGTGTATATATATATGTGTGTGTGTGTGTACTATACTTTGGAACTTAGAAACCCGTTTGACAAGTAGGAGTGAATGTCGAATAGTAGTTCCCATATTTAAATAACAGTTCTCATAAACCAAGTAGTATTACTTAGTTTTCCATTGGTAACATAAACTAAGTAGCATATACTTAATTTGTCACAATCTTCAATAAACTCAATAATACTCTCTCTTTAATCTCCAATACACTTAATAGACCGCTTAGTTTGCTTAGTTTGACATTATCCTCAATAAACTCAATAGTTATAATCAATTACGACTATACATTTTATAGTACATATATCATTCCGTTAACCTGCAAATATGTTTACCGCTAGTTGATTTGGTAAGGGGTTGCTTGACAGTAGTTACAAGGTGCATGAACAATATAAGTTGGCATCAGCATGGTATTATACAACTTATCAACTAACTCATTGTGACTCCCCCAAAAATAGGTCCACCCGACCTATCCTGAGTCGCCAGATATCACTCTATAAAAATCAAATATAACTTCATTTATACAACTGTTGAATTGTCGTGCAGTGTATGACAACAGATAAGCTGTGAGTTTCAATACAAATGTATGTAACTCTCATGGTGCCCCGACCACAACCTTACAATGGTACGTTACATAAAAGTACAGTCAATAACTGTTTTAGAAATTAAAATCTTTGGGAAGTGCTCAAGGAAACCTTCGTACATGGGAGACCATGAATCTAAGTTATGATAGATATCATATGTCCAGAGAATTATCCTTGGTTGATCCAATAGACCCCAAAGAAAAACGAGAAAATTACTATCATGTTCCTTCCAATGATGAGTCTTCTCTTGACATATAATTATCTCAGTTGTCTCCAAGTGAGAATTATATTTCAAATATACTCCAAGATCATATAGGTAGTGCTCGTAGATATACTCAGCAAGTGGATGTGCATAACCCTGTCTTATGATAACACGAGATTGTATGTCATTCGACATCTTGTATGATAGTTACAAAACACCCTTCCAAAGTTGGTTTCTCATCAACCTATTGTTGTTCACAAAAATCAATTATTAAGTGACGTATAAAATACGACACGCACATCTTAGGTCCTCAATGCAATTATAAATTTATGTCATGCCGTTTTATAATGTATTGAGAAACTTCAACAGTCTCGAACCATCTCACTATTTCCCTGTTATCCCCGCTCGACCCAAATTACACTCTTATTACACAGAAAGAAATTGTGAAGCAAAAGGGTGAAACACAACTAACCAGATAAAGAATATCATGACTAAAGATAATTAAATTATCAATAGCCTTCATCAGTAATAAATCAAAGATTTAGAACATATGGTAGATGATAAGTTAGGAAACTCATAGATCTAGCTCTAGAACTTGACCACACTCAAGAATTCAAAATATAATAGGAGATATGGTCAATTGAATTTCATGTTCCATTTTCACCAAAATCTGATTTTCAACCCTTTATGATTTCTAAGAAACTTTCATGGTTTCACATAATAACCAACATAACTCAACATAACACTTACTAATACTACATATACCCATGATTTTCATCAGTCCAATGCTTTTATTATGACTCTCATCATAATCAACGTAAATAGATCATTTCCATAATTTAATAAGGAATGAATATAAAGGATCATTCACCATGCATGTGGTAATCCACATATACAGGTTATTCCAACAGAATAATAAAGAATGGAATAACAGAAGGATTCACCATGCATGCGATAGATCTGACAGACGGGTTATTCCTAACGAATAATAAATAATGGAACCGGTTATGCGTACGCATCGCAAGCCAAAGATATTTCAAATGTAATAAAAAAAATAGAATAACAACGAAATCACCATGCATGCGATAGATCGCATGCACGAGTTATTCCAACAAAATAATAAATAATGGAACCATATCCCAGCATGAACGCATACAGACAGATATTTTGGAGAATAATAAATAATGGAACCAGTCCCAAGTAAGCGCACATGCAGGATATTCCGGCGAAATATATAAAGAAATAATAGATGAATTTCACCATGTATGCGGTGCTTGCCATAAACAAAGTTATTCAACATAATAATGAAGAATGGAATAACAACTCTTATGAGTATTGAAAGAAAATATTTCTCTTCATGAATACGAAAGAATAATACCCCTTACCTTAGAATAAAGCTGGATACTGGAATAGAGAGGTAGCAGACTTCTCTTCTTCTTCTCTCTATAATTTCTCTCTATAATAATTGCTCTATAGCTTTAGTGAATTGGTGAGAAATGAAGGAAGAATGAGCTTCTATTTATAGGAAAACATAGTTTCGATAATTGCACATTTTGGGCTCAAAAAATTACAGTACAATTCCTCCAATTTTTCTTTCATTTTTAATTTAGTCCTGCAAGTATTATCAAACTTGCACCACCTCCCCTAATAGTAAATCATGTAATTCAATAGTTCAATCATGTGAATTAATAGTTATAATCATGTGAAAATACGAATTACAGTATAGTACCTCCATCTATACCTCCTCCTTTAACTTAGTCATGCAAGTATTATCAATCTTGCACCAACTCCCCTAATAGTACATGAATGTGATTCAATAGTACACACATGTGAACAAATAGTTATATAAGCATGTGAATAAGTAGCACTTAATTGCTCATTTATCCGATTAATTACCCGATTTATCAATATAACCCCTAGACATCAATTATCATCGGAATAGATGTCAATTTTCACTAATATTAATAATCCCAACACAATGAAACTATCAAATTCATCTTTAATCAACACGAACTTATTCATCATTAATATTATAACTCACAATATTTAATAATCAGGTCGTTCCCAAGAAAGAGGGCTTTAGATAAGGATTTCTCCTGTTATTGGCGCATGATTAGGTGACCAAACCTCTCCTTGACAGAACTTCTAGACAATGTAAATATTGTAATTTAATAATATGAATAACTTTGTCGTCTCAATTATTGATTTAATAATATAACATATTATACAAAAGATACTGTGACAATAATTGAATCAATAATATGAGAGATATGATGCAGCAATTACTGTAGTAATAATTGAGTATAACTGAGTGACTTCTCAAATAAGCATCAATAATTGATACAGTGTGCTACTATGCAACCACACATAATTTACCTCCGATTATTTTATAACAACTTGCTTACTTTGCAAAATTTTCACATATCACCCTTAACTTTAACCTTTATCAATTTAACCATTTACTAAATAGAATAATTATAAGAAAATTGAATACTTTCATTTCATAAAATTCGGGGTCTCACAATCTCCTCTCCTTATGAAATTTTGCCCTCAAAATTTACGTACCTGGTAGTTCGAAGAGATGAGAATACCTTGTTTTCTTTTCGGATTGTACCTTCACGGTTATATCCTCTGTATCATAATTTTCCCATTGCTCATCTCCTATATTTTAGATATCATTCTAAAATATACCTTCAAAACAAAGGTTATTTGACATATCACAAATTGTCAACTTATCGAGTAAAAATTTTGGCTTAGGTAAGTCACACCCTAGCGAAGTATATTACTCGTCTCTCCCCTCCTAGTTCTAGACTAATATCTCCGCCAGCGACCATATCCCTAAGCTTTGATACCAATTATGACGCCCCCAAAAATAGGTCTACCCGACCCATTCTGAGTCGCCAGATATCACTCTATAAAAATCAAATACAACTTCATTTATACAACTCTTGAACTGTCATGCAGAGTACGACAACAGATAAGCTTTGAGTTTCGATACAAATGTATGTAACTCTCATGGTGCCTCGACCACAACCTTACAATGGTACGTTACATAAAAGTACAGTCAATAACTATTTTAGAAATTAAAATCTTTGGGAAGTGCTCAAGAAAACCTTCATACATGGGAGGCCATGAATCTAGGTTATGATAGATATCATATGTCCAGAGAATTATCCTTGGTTGATCCAATAGACTCCAAAGAAAAATGAGAAGATTACTATCATGTTCCTTCCAATGATGAGTCTTCTCTTGACATATAATTATCTCAGTTGTCTCCAAGTGAGAATTATATTTCAAATATACTCCAAGATCATATAGGTAGTGCTCGTAGATATACTCAGCAAGTGGATGTGCACAACCCTGTCTTATGATAACACGAGATTGTATGTCATTCGACATCTTGTATGATAGTGGCAAAACACCCTTCCAAAGTTGGTTTCTCATCAACCTATTGTTGTTCACCAAAATCAATTATTATGTGACGTATAAAATACGACACACAACATCTTAGGTCCTCAATGCAATTATAAATTTATGTTATGCCGTTTTATAATGTATTGAGAAACTTCAACAGTCTCGAACCATCTCACTATTTCCTTGTTATCCCCGCTCGACCCAGTTACACTCTTATTACCTGAAAGGAATTGTGAAGCAAAAAGGTGAGCACAACTAGCCCAGTAAAGAATATCATGACTAAAGATAATTAAATTATCAATAGCCTTCATCAGTAATAAATCAAAGATTTAGAACATATGGTAGATGATAAAACTTTTCAACCATAGTTGCAGCGAAACGAGCAATCTATTAGAAGAGTCAAATAGACCATCAGGTCTATTATCTCCTCCATGTTAAAAGTCCACCAATAATGTTTTATCCCTGTAACATCAATCAACAATTCCTGTTCACAATCATATGAATAACTCATAATCATAATTGTGAATCTAAATTCCTCTTCGCACCCATGATGAAGATAATTTTCATCACCTATCTTCACCTGAAACGTCAAAAATCATGGTTATACCAAATCACAATTCTTGCTCATAATCATACTAATAAATTCATCTTTTTTACTATTCTGACCAAAGATATACAATCATATAACCAATAATGCTAAGACTCGACAATAAAACCATCATCTTTGACCACGAATTATATCGTACATACACTTATCCATGGGCCAAGGATAGATATTCGTGTTTTTCCATCTGATCATAATTATACCGAATAATCCCAGGTCATAATAATACCAAGTCCATCTATACACTACGGGCCAAAGATGACTTTTACCACATCATTTATAACATTACGGTCATGATTATACCGAATAATCCCCGGTCATAATCATACCAAGTCCATTTATGCACTACAGGCCACAGTTGACTTTCAACACATCACAAGCATGAGAATGATGACAATGATATAAGCATTAATCAAATGAAAATAAGGATAAATATTAAAGACGTTAAATTTATCCAAATATTATCAATCACTTAATAAACTCATAATATAATATTATTAATATTATAACAATATTTTAATCACTTCTTAAACTTATAAACAATTTATTTCAATTGTTTACACTTTACCAAATAATGCATTTAATCATTCAAAATGACATACTCATAAGATTTCATCACCAATGATCAAATTCCTCATCAAAATCAGATATACCCTATATAGGGATTCCCAAGCCATAAAATCCTATTTTCCAACTTTGTTACTTCACATAATATATTTAACTCATTTACTCATAACTAGATCATTTTCATGAAAAATACCAAATCAGTCCCAAAAATATTTCTTTTCTGGGATTTAGCATAATATAGTCCCATATTGAACATATATTTTCTCTAAAATTTTAAAAATTCATTTACTATTTTTCAAAATTAATTTCTAATTAATTCCTTAAGAAATTAGCTACGTCAAGTTTAACTCCAGAAATTCCCAAATCTTGGCAGGATCTTATACATGTTAACGTGATCTTTTAGTTTAAATTTCATGGTCATCGGAGTTATAGAACTCCGATTATAGCGTTTTTCGTCGGAAAAACCTAAATATTGAAATAGTCATAACTTGCTCATTTTAAGTCGGAATGAGCTCATTTTTGGACAGGAGGTACCTTATACCATATACTTTCATGTCCCAAAAGGCCGGAATTTTTCTCACAAATTAAGTGGCCGAAAATGCACTTTTAAAAATCTGGGCAGTAGCTTTTTCTCATTTTTCACTTTTTCGTGCTTTGCTAAAATCAGTCCACACGAAAATTTACAACACCTTTTCCAGTGATTCCACTTGGATAAGTTAGGAAACTCATAGATCTAACTCTAGAACTTGACCACACTCAGAAATTCGAAATATAATAGGAGATATTGTCAATTGAATTTCATGTTTCATTTTCACCAAAATCTGATTTTCAACCCTTTATGATTTCTAAGAAACTTTCATGGTTTCACATAATAACCAACGTAACTCATCATAACACTTACTAATACTACATATACCCATGATTTTCATCAGTCCAATGCTTTTATTATGACTCTCATCATAATCAACGTAATACGATCATTTCCATAATTTAATAAGGAATGAATATAAAGGATCATTCACCATCCATGTGGTAATCCATATATCTGAGTTATTCAACGAGAATAATAAAGAATGGAATAATGTAAGGATTCACCATGCGTGCGATAGAGATCAAGATGCATGAAAGTTATTCCCAACAAAATAAGAAATAATGGACCCGTCGTACGTAAACGCGCAAGCGGGATATTCTAATGAATAATAAAGAATGGAATAACAACAGAAATCACCATGCATGCGATAGATCGCACGAGATGAGTTATTCAACGAATATAAAATAATGGAACCAGTCGAAGCATGAACGCATATAGACGGGATATTACGACGAATAATAAATAATGGAACCCGAGTCCCAAGCAAAATATGGACGGGATATTCCAGCGAGAATAATAAAGAACGGAATAATAGAAGAATTTCACCATGTATGCGGTACTTAGCATAAATAAGTTATTCCAACATAATAATGAATAGAATGGAATAACAACTCTTACGAGTATTGAAAGAAAATATTTCTCTTCATGAATAATGAAAAAGATAATACCCTTACCTTAGAATAAAGTTTGGATATCTTTGGAATACTGAGGTGAGGTAGACTTCTTTCTTCTTTCTCTATATTTTCTCTATAATAATTGCTCTATAGCTTTAGTGAATTGGTGAGAAATGAAGGAAGAATGAGCTTATTTATAGGAAAACATAGTTTCGATAATTGCACATTTTGGGCTCAAAAAATTACAGTCCTCCAATTTTTCTTTCATTTTTAATTTAGTCCTGCAAGTATTATCAAACTTGCACCACCTCCCCTAATAGTAAATCATGTAATTCAATAGTTCAATCATGTGAATCAATAGTTATAATCATGTGAAAATACGAATTACAGTATAATACCTCCATCTATACCTCCACCTTTAACTTAGTCATGCAAGTATTATCAATCTTGCACCAACTCCCCTAATAGTACATGAATGTGATTCAATAGTACACACATATGAACAAATAGTTATATAAGCATGTGAATAAGTAGCACTTAATTGCTCATTTATCCGATTAATTACCCGATTTATCAATATATCCCCCAGACATCAATTATCATCGGAATAGATGTCAATTTCCACTAATACTAATAATCCCAACACAATGGAACTATCAAATTCATTTTTAATTAACACGAACTTATTCATCATTAATATTATAACTCACAATATTTAACAACCAGGTCGTTCCCAGGAAAGAGGGGGCTTTCCGAAAAGGATTTCTCCCTATTGGCGCGCAATTAGGTGACCAAACCTCTCCTTGACAGAACTTCTAGACATTGTAAATATTGAAATTTAATAATATGAATAACTTTGTCGTCTCAATTATTGATTTAATAATATAACATATTATACAAAAGATACTGTGACTATAATTAAATCAATAATATGAGAGATATGATGCAACAATTACTGTAGTAATAATTGAGTATAACTGAGTGACTTCTCAAATAAGCATCAATAATCAATACCGTGTGCTACTATGCAACCACATGTATTTTACCTCCGATTATTTATAACAACTTGCTTACTTTGCAAAATTTTCACATATCACCCTTAACTTTAACCTTTATCAATTTAACCATTTACTAAATAGAATAATTATAAGAAAATTGAATACTATCATTTCATAAAATTCGGGGTCTCACAATCTCCACTCCTTCTGAAATTTCGCCCTCGAAATTTACGTACCTGGTAGTTCGAAGAGATGAGAATACCTTGTTTTCTTTTCGGATTGTACTTTCCCGGTTATATCCTCTGTATCATAATTTTCCCATTGCTCATCTCCTGTATTTCAGATATCATTCTAAAATATACCTTCAAAACAAAGGTTAATTGACATATCACAAATTGTCAACTTATCAAGTAAAAATTTCGGCTTAGGTAAGTCACACCCTTGCGAAGTATATTACCTCGTTTCTCCCTCCTAGTTCTAGACTAATATCTCCGCGCAGCAACCATATCCCTAAGCTTTGATACCAATTGTGACGCCCCCAAAATAGGTCCACCCGACCCATTCTGAGTCGCCAGATATCACTCTATAAAAATCAAATACAACTTCATTTATACAACTGTTGTTGAATCGTAAATGCAAATACGACAACGATAAGTCATGAGAGTTTCGATACAAATGTATGTAACTCTCATGGTGTCTCGACCACAACCTTACAATGGTACGTTACATAAAAGTACAATCGATAAGCTGTTTTAGAAATTAAAATCTTTGGGAAGTGCTCAAGAAACCTTCCGTGCATGGGAGGCCGTGAATCTAGGTTATGATAGATATCATATGTCCGAGAGAATTATCCTTGGTTGATCCATAGACTCCAAAGAAAAAATGAGAAGATTACTATCATGTTCCTTCCAATGATGAGTCTTCTCTTGACATATAATTATCTCGATTGTCTCCAGTGAGAATTATATTTCAAATATACTCCAAGATCATATAGGTAGTGCTTCGTAGAGATACTCGCAAGTGGATGTACACAACCACGTCTTATGATAACACGAGAGTTGTATGTCATTCGACTTCTTGTATGATAGTGGCAAAACACCCTTCCAAAGTTGGTTTCTCATCAACCTATTGTTGTTCACCAAAATCAATTATTAAGTGACGTATAAAATCGACGACTACGAACATCTTAGGTCCTCGATGCAATTATAAATTTATGTCAAATGCCGTTTTATAATGTATTGAGAAACTTCAACGATCTCGAACCATCTCACTATTTCCTGTTATCCTCGCTTTCACCCGGTACACTCTTATTACGAAAAGGAATTATGAAGCAAAAGGGTGAGCACAACTAGCCCAATAAAGAATATCATGACTAAAGATAATTAAATTATCAATAGCCTTCATCAGTAATAAATCAAAGATTTAGAACATATGGTAGATGATAAAACTTTTCAACCATAGTTGCAGTGGAACGAGCAATCCATTAGAAGAGTTAAATAGACCATCAGGTCTATTATCTCCTCCATGTTAAAAGTCCACCAATAATGTTTTATCCCTGTAACATCAATCAATAATTCTTGTTCACAATCATATGAATAACTCATAATCATAATTGTGAATCTAAATTCTTCTTTGCACCCAGGATGAAGATAATTTTCATCACCTATCTTCACCTGAAACGTCAAAAATCATGGTTATACCAAATCACAATTCTTACTCATAATCATACTAATAAATTCATCTTTGCACTACGGCCAAAGATATACAATCAGATATAACTAATAATCTTTGAGACTTCGACAATAGTATCGGGACCACGAATTATCCACGCATGCTATGGGCCAAAGATATTCGTGTTTTCCATTACGATCATAATTATACCGAATAATTCCTGATCATAATCATACTAAGTCCATCTATGCACTACGGTCCAAAGATGACTTTTACCACATCATTTATAATATTACGGTCATGATTATCTTAGGATAATCCACAGTCGTAATCATACCAAGTCCATCTATACCTTCTGAATACATGATGACTTTCAACACATCACAAGCATGATAATGATGACAATGATATAAGCATTAATCAAATCGAAAATAAGGATAAATATTAAAGGCGTTAAATTTATCCAAATATTATCAATCACTTTATAAACTCATAATATAATATTATTAATATTATAACAATATTTTAATCACTTCTTAAACTTATAAACAATTTATTTCAATTGTTTACACTTTACCAAATAATGCATTTAATCATTCAAAAATGACATACTCATAAGATTTCATCACCAATGATCAAATTCCTCATCAAAATACTGCATATACCCTATATAGGATTCCCGAAGCCATAAAATCCTATTTTCCAACTTTTGTTACTTCACATAATATATTTAACTCATTTACTCATAACTAGATCATTTTCATGAAAAATACCAAATCAGTCCCAAAATATTTCTTTTAAGGATTTAGCGAGAAAATAGTCCCATATTGAACATATATTTTTCTCGAAATTTTTAAAATTCATTTACTATTTTTCAAAAATCAATTTCTAATTAATTCCTTAAGAAATTAGCTACCTCAAGTTTAACTCCAGAAATTCCCAAATCTTGGGAGGATCTTATACATGTTAACGTGATCTTTCAGTTTAAATTTCATGGTCATCGGAGTTATAGAACTCCGGTTATAGTGTTTTTCGTCGGAAAAACCTAAATATTGAAATAGACATAACTTGCTCATTTTAAGTCGGAATGAGCCCATTTTTGGACAGGAGGTACCTTATACCATATACTTTCATGTCCCAAAAGGCCGGAATTTTCTCATAAATAAAGTGGCCGAAAATGCTCTTTTAAAAATCTAGGCAGTAGCTTTTTCTCATTTTTCACTTTTTCGTGCTTTGCTAAAATCAGTCCACACGGAAATCTACAACACCTTTTCCAGTGATTCCACTTGGATAAGTTAGGAAACTCATAGATCTAACTCTAGAACTTGACCACACTCAGAAATTCGAAATATAATAGGAGATATTGTCAATTGAATTTCATGTTCCATTTTCACCAAAATCTGATTTTCAACCCTTTATGATTTCTAAGAAACTTTCATGGTTTCACATAATAACCAACGTAACTCATCATAAAACTTACTAATACTACATATACCCATGATTTTCATCAGTCTAATGCTTTTATTATGACTCTCATCATAATCAACGTAAACAATTGTCGACACTTGCCCTCCTTACAGGCGCCCGATATTAGCATTTGAAGATCTTTATCGTCGTCCCAATCACCAAAGCGCGTCAGATATCACCTGCAGTTCAACAAGTCAACACCAAAAGCTTGCGGCTTTGGCCAGTGAGGATAGCTCGGCGTGAGAGTCGATATAAGCGATCACAAGGTCAACAATGGAGAGAAAATAATGTCTAATGTCAGAGAAAATAATAATATGAATGTATATAATATTTTGTTACTTACCCTCTTATGTGATCTTAGCCCCATACATACTCCAATCCGGTTTCTGGTGCCATTCATCATCTCGACACCTTTTCCCCCACTCCGGTCATTTCGGTAGAAAGTATGTAGCCTTCTTCCTCACTCTTTCTTCCACTATTTTCCTGCGTAGATCATTTGAGGTCCCATCCTCATTAATGCCGTGCGAAAAGGTGGCGAACATAGTAATCAACTATCATTTGGCATAATGATTCTGGTCAAAGTTGGATTAAGTGACAATTTGTGTAATGGGCGATTCAATGACTAAGCCCAATAATAGAAATGACCCACAATGCCGGATCGAGCAAAGGACCCAATGAAATGATCAAATAACTGGACCCAAATCATTCGGACCAACTAGGACAAGAGTAACATGATCCAAGGGAGGAGCCCATTAAGTTTGGCCCAATAAGGAAAAGGATTATGGCCCAACATAGATGTTAACCCATTACGCTATATCAGATAATCATTACTTATAAGAAATATTGGAAAGGTAGAACAAAGGAAAAAAAAATGTAGTGGACATCAGTATCCACAACTAACAAACTAATAAACATCTATGAATTAAGCTTAATTACGTTGATTACAACATAGATGTTGGGATACTGATGTAGTGGACATTACGTAACAAAGGCAAAAAAAAATGTAGTGGACATCAGTATCCCAACATAGATGTTTATTAGTTTGTTAGTTGTGGATCACGTGTCACTTTACATTTTTGATGATTGACCTTTCAATATTTCTTATAAGTGATTATCGATTATCGGTGAACATCTATTAAAACTTTAAAAATTGATTGTTTTTTGAGTGGATAAAATGATGATTGAGATTGATGAATGGCGATGGCAAGGATTGTGAAATTAAATAGTAAAACATTAAATTATTATTATCTCTCGTTAAATTATTTGACTCTCGTCATCCTTAAGGCGTTTAGGCGTATCGGGGCCGTCTTGCGTGGTAGGCAATTATTGACTCTCATCCTTAAAGGCGTTTATCGGGCGATGCGTGGTAGGCGGTGTCGACATTAGACCTTATCGAATGCCCGCCGTGGTAGGCAAGTGTCATCCTTTAGACTTTATCGGGGCCCTTCGTGGTAGGCAAATGTCATCTCTTGATTCTGTTAGACCTTTAGGGTAAACAAATTCCTAATGAAGTAGATCTATCTCACACTTGATAACTAATAAGTATCCCTTTGCTTTATTACCTAAAATTTTTCTAAGTGTCAGAGTTGAATGCCTCATTATTTAACTTCATCTTATACATTATATGACATGTTTAGTTGTTAATTAACGATTCGAGTTCGATCCATGAAAGAGTTTGTGCATCTTTCTAGTTAAATTAATATTGGAGTATTGGCGGAAAGGTAAATGCCTTAAAGTTATAAGGGATGAAACCACCTTTCATTGATATTCATCTAATTACAATATTAGATAATTTTTACAAGTCTTATAAATTAAAGAAAGAAAAATAGCAAATCTTCATAAATATTCTCTAATGAAATCGAGGAAAAACAAGAGCATCGACTTGAGCGCCATCTTCGTCATCTGAAGAAATTGACGAGGATGGATCCGCGTTGGGCGCAATCGACTTCTCCTTGCCACGATTCGGAAGGCTCGTAACTCTCGAGAATATATCTTCATTATCTCCCCATTGATCTCATCCGAGTTCGATACTCTTCACAGATTTGTTTGCGAAGGTCATCGGTTAGAGGAGGCCTAAGGTCCCGAAGAGCCTTGAGTTCTCGGATTTCTTCTTCAAGCTTTTTGGTTTATTCGGATGGCGAGTCTCTGCCCGACTCTAATTTTTGGATGGTCTTGGTGGGAGTTTAGCATCGACCTTTAATTCCTTGATCTTCTCCATCCTTATCTCGCTCTCTGAGACCAAGTCGACATTCATTTTGTTGATTTCCTCATCTTTGTGCTTTGGTTGACTTTAGTTCTTCATTGGAGGCCTTCACATCTCCATGGCTTGGGCTAACTCTTTTGAAGCCCTTCATTTGTATGAAGAATGCATTAGCGTTGAGTCTTTTCCCTAGCTAAAGCGGGACTTGAAAAGGGCATTCTCCTTCCTCGAGCCCCTTCCTCGATTGACCTCGAGAGACCTCGGGCGTGAGCCTTTGAACACGACATTTGCCTATCCATGTCCAATATTATTTAATCGGTTCTCGAGATGTATAGGTATGAAGATAAATTGAAATAAAAGGAGAAACCCGTTTACCTTAGCGAAATAGCTCATGCCTTATTTGAGTAAATCTCCGTTCGAACTGTTCCGAATCGATGATCATCGCCGGTTTCACGAATGAAAGCGTTGAATAGTTGAAAGGAAAATGGGCACTCAATCGGGGCCACATGGTGGAGAGGCCATGGCGTCTCTTTGGAATTTAGCGGTCGTTTGTTTTGAAGGAGAAAGGCGGGGTTGATTACGGTGGCGAGAGTCCACATGTATGGTTTCGGAGAAGGAGGCCGAAGCGGGGAGTGGGTTCGAGGGTCGTCGAAGGTCGCGAAGATGAGCAAGGTGGTATCGATAGATGTTTCCTTTTTTAGGGATGGAGTGGGGAGACGATCCGGTCGGTTCATCATCGAGCACTTGGATTTATGTGGGGATTATCGGAGGATGACGGTAGAAGATGAGGAACTTCGGAGCTCTTGGCGGTCGAGGGGTTATCTTAATCCTTATTTTCTTTACGAAGAACCTTGGCGATCGTCGATGCGAAAGGAATGTCGGCGGACTCCTCCTCAAGGTAGGTTCGGAAGGTGCGAGGATTGGGGTTGGTTGATGGGGTTGTTTGTGGGGTTGCTTGAAGTGTTTAGGATCACTTTGGGGTTTGTTTAGGTTGGGTGGATTTGGATTTTTGGCGGATCATTTTCTTGGTGAAGTCGAGGATTCTTGAGTATGTTGGGCTCATCGATGCAGGGTTCATCATTTTGAAGAGAGTGGTTGGTGGACCGGTGGCGGGGAATCAACAGGAAGATTCTTGATCAGTGCTCTTGACTTGCATTATATTCTCCCCTTGCCAAAAATCTTCGCAGTCTTTCACTTAGAAGAAGTTGGTTTGATCGGAGACATTTGTAAAAACCGTGTATCGAACTTCGTATCCTTATATATCTCAAAATTATATTACAAAGTTATTCAAAACTTATATTTGTGGTCATATAGCCGAGCTTGTTTGGTCGAAGTGTAAAACTCCATTCTTTTGGAGAATCTTCTTGAAAAATCGCCGTCTCCTCACACGCTCTTCGTAGATGTCTCCAAAGTCGTGAGACCCGATCGGAGGTAGTCAATCTGGAAGAAAGAGATTTGGTCCGTGACAAAAAACCACTTCTCGTGCCAACCCTTGTTCTTTGGAAGGGTATCCATCGAGTCTCCTCTCGAATCGGTGTTGGGTCGGAGGGTAACTCGACATTTTGAAGCCTCGTTCTCGAGACCTTCCATCGAGAGAAGAGGTGAAGAAGATGTCAGGCGGAGGAAAATCCTAATTCATGCGAAGGCAATGAATGCCGGGATATGGATGTAGGAATTGGGCACTAAGCGAGAAAAGCCCACTCCTATGAACCTAGGAGGTAATGACAAAAGCATGGAGAGGTGGCGAACCCCCTTTTCTAGAAAGGTGGTGACATGGCGACCCAATGAGTGCAGTCATTTGTACATCACAGCTCTTGGGGTGGGGCCCTTATGGCATACATGTCGGGAATCGATATTGAGTCTGGATGATCGTATCTCGGTTCGTGACGGAGGAAGGATGTTGGCATGGGGAAAGCTGTTCCCAGATCCTTGAAAAAGTCGGAAAGGCGATCGAGAGGGGATCGGAGGTGGATTTCCCCATGGTTGTTGAAGATTGGGGTTGGAACTCGAACCCTCTTGGTTAGGGTTTGGGTTGGGAGAGGCAGTACTAACAGAGTCACGCGAAGGGAGAGTTTTGGCTAGAGTTCACGATCACCATTGTTGGGAATTAAGTAAAAGCAGAGGAAGAAGTTCTGCGAGAGGAGAAGAAAGCTCGAAAGGTTCAAATTTCAAATTAGCGAGTAAAAAAAATCGTCCGAATTGGTAAAGTTTACCTTTTATCTTGTGATTTACCATAATGTCGGTGACATATTTAATTCCACACAATGATGATGAATGGGAAGAGGTTTAAATCCAGTTTTGGGTCTAAATATCTTCACACAGGTGGGCTTGCGTCTATTGGGCCTCCCATTTCTATTTACGATATCAATTTGGACCGGTTTTGTTGGACTTTGGTGAGTTTCACTTTGGACCTCTTGTGATTTATCATAACTCGTTATATCATGGGCTGTCTTTGTTTATAGTCTTTCATTAAACATCTGTTTAATAAAAGACTAGAAGCGATCATTGGGCCATAATCCTTTTCCTTATTGGGCCAAACTTAATGGGCTCCTCCTTGGATCATGTTACTCTTGTCTTAGTTGGTCCAGAATGATTTGGGTCGATTATTTGATCATTTCATTGGGTCCTTTCGCTTGGATCCGGTCGTTTGGGTTATTTCTATTATTTGGGCTTAGTCGTTGAAGCGGCCCATTACACAAATGTCACTTAATCGACTTTGGCCGTGGTAATCATTATGCGAATGATAGTTGACTACTATATACGCCACCTTTACGTATGGCATTAATGAGGATGGGACTCGAGATGATAATGGCGGTGGCAAATAGTGGTAGCGGTGAGGAAGTAGGCTACATACTTTGGTTTGAAATAATAGGGAGTGGGGAAAAAGGTGTCGGGGAGATGATGAATGGCATGGTAAACCGGGATTGGAGTATGTATGGGGCTAAGATCACATAAGAGGGTAAGTAACAAAACATTATATACATTCATATTATTATTTTCTCTCGGACATTAGACATTATTTTCTCTCCATTGTTGACCTTGTGATGTGCGAAATCTTGACTCTCAAGCCGGAGCTATCCCAAAGCAGTCGGTAGTCGAGCTTTTGGTGTTGACTTGTTGAACTGTGCAGGATATCGGACGCGTCTTGGTGATTGGGACGTGGAGAAAGATCTTGGCGTTAACATTGGCCCTAGAAGGAGGGCGTTAACATTGACTCTCATCCTTAAGACGTTGTCAGGCCCTGCGTGGTAGGCAATTGTCGACACATTAGACCTTGTCAGGCCCTTCGTGGTAGGCAAGTGTCATCCTTTAGACTTTATCGGGCCCATACGTGGTAGTGCAAATGTCATCTCTTGGTTCATTAGACCTTTAGGGTAAACAAATTCCTAATGAAGCGGATCTATCTCACACTTGATAACTAATAAGTATCCCTTTACTTTATTACCTAAAATTTTTCTAAGTGTCAAGTTAAGGAATGCCTCATTCTTTAACTTCATCTTATACATTATATAGACATGTTTAGTTGTTAATTAACGATTGAGTTCGATCCATGAAAGAGTTTGTGCATCTTTCTAGTTAAATTAATATTGGAGTATTGGCGGAAAGGTAAATGCACCAAAGTTATAAGGATGAAACCACCTTTCATTGATATTCAATCTAATTACAGTATTAGATAATTTTTTACAAGTCCTATAAATTAAAGAAAGAAAAATAACAGAAATCTTCATAAATATTCTCTAATGAAATCAAGGAAAAACAAGAGCATCAACTTTAGGCGCCATCTTACGTCATCACGAAGAATTGACGAGGATGGATCCGCGTTGGGCGCAATCGACTTCTCCTTGCCATGACTCGTGAGAGCTCGTAACTCTCGAATATATCTTCATTATCTCCCCATTGATCTCATCCGAGTTCCGATTCTCTTCCATGATTTGTTTACGAAGGTCATCCCGGTTAGAGGAGGCCTAAGGTCCCGAAAAGAGCCTTGAGTTCTCGAATTTCTTCTTCAAGCTTTTGCCGTTTATTCGGGATGATGAGTCTCTTGACTCTAATTTTTGGATGGTCTTGGTGGGGAGTTTAGCATCGACCTTTAATTCCTTGATCTTCTCCATCCTTATCTCGCTCCTCTGAACCAAGTCGACATTCATTTTGTTGATTTCCTCATCTTTGTGCTTTGGTTGACTTTAGTTCTTCATTGGAGGCCTTCACATCTCCCTTGGCTTGGCTAACTCTTTTTGAAGCCCTTCATTTGTATGAAGAATGCATTAGCGTTGAGTCTTTTCCCTAGCTAAGGCGGACTTGAAGGTATTCTCCTCCCTCGAGCCCTTCCTCAGATTGACCTCGAGAGACCTCGGGGCAGACATGAGGCCTTGAACACGACATTTGCTATGCATGTCCAATATTATTTAATCGGTTCTCGGATGTATAGGTATGAAGATAAATTCGAAAATAAAGGAAAAAACCGTTTACCTTCATGAATAGCTCATACCTTGTTGAGTAAATCTCCGTTTCGAATTGTTCCGAATCGATGATCATCGGTTTCACGAGCGAAGCGTTGAATAGTTGAAAGGAAAATGGGCACTCAATCGGGGCCACATGGTCGGAGAAGGCCATGGCGTCCTCTTTGAATTTAGCGATCGTTTGTCTTGAAGGAGAAAGGCGGGGGTTGATTGCGAATCGGCGAGAGAGTCCACGTGTATGGTTTCGGAGAAGGAGGCCAGAAGCGAGGAGTGGGTTCGGGGGTCGTCGAAGGTGCAGAAGATGAACAGAGGTGGCTGTCTGATAGATGTTTCTTTTTTCGGGATAGAGTGGGGATATATCCGGTCGGTTCATCATCAGGCACTTGGATTTATGTGGGGATTATTGGAGGATGTGGTAGAAGCGAGGAACTTCGGAGCTCTTGGCGGTCGAAGGAAGTTATCTTCGTCCTTATTTTCTTTACACGAAGAACCTTGGCCCGATCGTGCAAAGGAATGTCGAGCAGACTCCACCTCACCGGGGTAGGTTCAGAAGGTGCAGGATTGGGGTTGGTTGATGGGGTTGTTTGTGGGGTTGCTTGAAGTGTTTAGAATCACTTTCGGGGTTTGTTTAGGTTGGGTGGATTTGGATTTTTGGCGGATCTTTTTCTTGGCGAAGTCTGAGGATTCTTGGGTATGTTGGGCTCATCGATGCAGGGGTTCATCATTTTGAAGAGGTGGTTGGTGGATAGGTGGCGGGGAATCAACCAGGAAGATTCTTCGATCAGTGCTCTTCTTGGCATTCGTATTCTCCCTTGAAAAAAATCTTGCGGTCTTTCACTTAGAAAAAGTTGGTTTGATCGAGACACCGCAAAAAACCGTGTATCGAGAACTTCGTATCCTTATATATCTCAAAATTATGTTACAAAGTTATTGAAACTTATATTTGTGGTCATATAGCGAACTTGTTTGGTCGAGAAGTGTAAAACTCCATTCTTTTGGAGGAATCTTCTTCAAAAAAGTCTGCCATCTCCTCACACGCTCTTCGTAGATGTCTCCAAAAGTCGTGAGACCCGTCGAGAGGTAGTCCAATCTGGAAGAGAAGAGATTTGGTCCCGTGACAAAAACCACTTCTCGTGCCAACCCTTGTTCTTTGGAAGGGGTATCCATCTGGGGTCTCCTCTTGAATCTGGTGTTGGGTCGGGGGGACTGCTTACTCAACATTTTGAAGCCTCGTTCTCGAGACCTTCCGGCAGAGAAGAGGGTGAAGAAGATGTCAGCGGAGGAGAAATCCTAATTCATGTGAAGAAAGCGATGAATGCGGGATATGGATGTAGGAATTGGGCACTAACTGAGAAAAGCCCACTCCTATGAACCCTAGGAGGGTAATGACAAAAGCATGGAGAGGTAGGCGAACCCCCTTTTCTAGAAAGGTGGCTGACATGGCGACCCAATGGTCAGTCATTTGGTACATCGCTCTTCTTGGGGCGGGGCCCTTATAGGCATACATGTCGGGAATCGATAACGAGTCTGGATGATCACGTATCTCGGATTTTGTGGCGGAGGAAGGGATGTTGGCATGGGGAAGCTGTTCCCAGATCCTTGAAAAAGTCGGAAGGCGATCGGAGGGATCGGTGGATTTCCCCATGGTTGTTGAAGATTGGGGGTTGGAACTCGAACCCTCTTGGTTAGGGTTTGGGTTGGGAGAGCAGTACTAACGAGAGTCACGCGAAGGGGAGAGTTTTGGCTAGAGTTCCACGATCACCATTGTTGGGAATTAAGTAAAAGCGAGAGGAAGAAGTTCTGCGAGAGAAAAAGCTCAAAGGTTCAAATTTCAAATTAGCGGGTAAAAGCCGTCGTGGTTGGTAAAGTTTACCTTTTATCTTGTGATTTACCGCGATGTCGAGGGCATATTTAATTCCACAAAGAATGATGATGAATGGGAAGAGGTTTCGTCTGGTTTTGGGTCTAAATATCTTCACTGAGTGGGCTTGCGTCTATTGGGCCTCCCATTTCTATTTACGATATCAATTTGGGTAGGTTTTGTTGGACTTTAAATAGGTATACATCACCCATTACGAGTTGTCGATACATGAGTGCGAAACAACTACAACTTTATTATTACAACGATAAAGCGTGAGTTTGAATACAAATATTATCTTACAGACAATATCTATACTCAAATAAATCCTCATCACATTTATTGATACATTATTTTACAAAATGGTGAGGACTACTAAACAATTCTTTCTAAAACCTTCATTCCATTCCCAGGCTACGTACTATCATTATATTCTAGCCTCCACGAGAAGAAAAATGGAACAAAAAGAAAAGGGTGAGCTCAACTAGCCCGATAAAGAATATTATGACTAAGATAATATACAACAAATTACCGTTAGTCTTCAACGGGGAAAAAATCTAATAGAATACAATAGACAACAAATTTTAAATCAATATTATGATGAAAATAATAATTCATTAGAAGAGTTAAGTAGAGAATGCAAACTACTATCTTACATGTATGAATTTAAAAGTTCATAAATCTATCTTTTATCCTGTAACATCAATCGATATACATACGGAATCAAATATTCATCTTTTTTTTTCTGGCCGAAGATATTCATCGATTAGTCGTATTCATCTAAACACTGTTCATCTTTGCTTTTCTGACGAAAGATATATTCTTGAAAATCATTCATCTTTGCCTTCTGAGGGGCGAAGATATTCAATAATATCATCATTTAAGGTGAGGATGATGAAAATATTTTTAAAAAAGCGAATCCGGTGAAACAAAATGACAAGGATTAAGGATTAAGGATTAGTACTTTGTTTTATCCATGTTCAAAAATACCTCAAAAATAATCATGGTGGTGTAAAATTCGAAATGATCAAAACATGGATCTGATCAAAGCTAGTATCCGAATAGATATTTTGGACAAAAGAAGAAATTTTTTTTTTTGGTGAATAGTCTTAATCGTGAATAGTCTTAGTGAATATATTTACGTGAATAGTAACTCAGACACCAAAAGATAGAAATTTCCCAAAAAAAACATCTTCATTAGTGAATAGTACTTTCGTGAATAGTAACTCGTGAATAGTAACTTCGTGAATAGTAACTTCGTGAATAGTAACTTCAAATAGTAACTCATGAATAATAACCCCAGATATGAAAAGTTCCAAATTTGATAAAAATTTCAACGATATTTGACATAATGATATTGAAGAAATAATATCATTTGAGAAAAAATAACATCCTTACCTCGAAAGATTAGTACTTACAATGGAATCTAGGATATAGTCTTTGAAGGAACTTGCCTTAGTCTAACAATACTCAAAGTATACTCAAAATACTCACAAGAATAAACTCGATAATATAGAGAGAAAACTTGATTTACGGTGTGATTTTCAATTCTAACTAAGCACCTATTTATAGGAAAATCTTTAGAACACAAAGCGAAAATTTAATATAATATTAATATATATAATAAAATTTCCTCATCAACCTTCAAGAACTGAATTCAGCTCATTCAACCCACATGTGTAACACACCAAATGAAAAAAACGTTTTTCTAATTTTAAATATTTTAAACTTCAAAAATCAATTATTTGAACTTGAACTTGAATAATTCATAATAAATAGCCCTTTTATCAAGAAAATTCAAATCTCGCGAGTTTTTTATAAAAATTCAATTCTCTACAACTTTGCGAGAAGAAAGTTTTTCCAAATTCCAAATAAAAATTGGCCAAAAATCCTGAAGCAGGCGATTTTACACAATTTATAATCAAATTTGATCGATAAATGGGGTCCATGACATGTTTAACATGTTTTAAACATTTATTGCAACAAAAATACTCTTCCTCCTCGTATACTCATATATCCCACATTAGTTGTAAAAATATCACCATTATTATATTATTAAAATATAATAATATATTTAAATAATTATTTTATCGAGAAAAAGATAAAATTTCAATTTTCAACAATTGTCACATTAAAATTTTCTCCATCTATATCCACATAAAATCAATATTTTCCTCATCATATGAATCAATAATTAATTATTCACAAATAATATTACGAAATCACATATTGTTGACGAGGCGGGTTCCGGAAGAGGGGCTTTCGATAAAATTTCTCCTTCTTGGCGCGCAATTAGGTGACCAAACCTCTCCTTAAGCGAGAACTTTCTAGACATTGCCAATAATGTTATCTAATAATATTATTGGATAATATGAATTATTGCTTGATAATGAAAAATCTTGTGTAATGACAATTATTGAAACAACAATAATATAAAATATCAATATGACAATTATTAAATCGATAAAATCTTGAGCGATAATTCTTTGTAACCATTATTGAGTAGTGCCTTCTTACGTAAGAATCAATAATTGGTGCGATCTGGTATCTTCTTTGTGTTTTAACCATAGAGTATTTTAACGATATTACTTGATAACAACTTCTGTGTTTATTTTTAAACCACTTATATTTGTCGTTTTCTTCATCGATAAACTTTTTCATTATGGGGCCCACACATGGGCTTTACTTGGCGAATCGTGCGAATATTCCCAAAGCGATCTGAATATTCCACGACCAAAACGAATATTCCCAAACAATGATGAATATTTTATAACCACTTGCTTATTTTGAAATATTTGCGTATTTTACCCTAACTATCCACATTAATCAAATCAACCCTTACTATTTCAAAATAATAAATAGAAAATTAAATTTCATTAATAATAAGTTGGGGTCTTCTGACCTCCCTCCTTATGAAATTTAGTCCTCGAAATTGGCGTCGTACACAGTGTTTGAAAAGGTGAGGATACCTCGCTTTCATTTCGTTTCAATTCGGGTCATTTCCTCTATAGCATGATTCCTCCACAAAACTTTAACTTGTGGTATGACCTTTCTTGGCGTGGGACATGCTCCTTCTATCCAAAATCTTGGCGGTACCTCCTCCATCATCGTTAAGTCTTGGCTATCTCGTCCGGTTCTAACTTCTATAACGCGTGGTTGGGTCTTTCACATATTTCTGAAATGCGAATATATGAAACACATTATGAACACGAGACATACTCGGAGATGTAGCTTGAGTCTATAGGCTACATTTCCTACTCGGTCGAGAATTTGAAATGGACCATAAATGCGTGGATTGAGCTTTCCTCTCTTCCCAAATCTTGTAACTCCCTTCCATGGAAGCGACTCATGATAATCATGATCCCCTACACTAAATTCCGTCCTTTCGATGAAGATCCGCATAACTCTTTTGTCGATCTTGTCTGGTTTTGTATCGTTGTCGAATCATTTGGATCTTTTAAAATAGATCATACGTACTTAACTTCGGGTCCCAACAATGTTGCTTCACCCACCTCGTCCCAACATCTTTGGAAGCGACACTTTCGTCCATATAATGCTTGAATGGAGCTACACTATATACTGCACGATAAGCTTGTTGTTGTGGAGAATTCCACGATGGTAAATACTTATCCCAAGCGCCCTTGAAGTCTAGGACCACGAGTCTTAATAAATCTTGAAGAGTTTGAATAGTCCTTTACGATTGTCCGTCCCGTTTTGAGGATGGTATCTTGAAGCCCAGATAAATAAATCCGTGCCCATAGCTTTTTGCAAGCTAACCCAAAATCTTGAAGTGAATCTTGGGTCACGATCCAAAACTATGGATCTGAGGCATGCCATGCAACCTCCTCCAATCTCATTCACGTACATACTAGCAAGGCGTTCAAGTGAATAAGTCTCCGTGTCGGCAAGAAATGAAGCGGACTTGGTTAATCTATCAACAATAACCCAAATAGCATTGATGCCTTGAGAGAAAGGTAGGAAGACCCGTGCAAATCCATGGTAATGTGTTCCCACTTCCATTTGGAATCTCAAGTGGTTCTGACGGACCCTTAGGTACTAGATGCTCACTTTTACCGTTGACAAGTTAAACACATTGAGATAAACTTTGCAATCTCTCTTTCGTATTGTTCCACCAAAATGTATGTGAAAGATCACGATACATTTAGTACTTCGAGGATGGATTGCAAATGGTGTATTGTGTGCCTCCATCATAATCTTGTACTTCAAATCGAGTCGTTAGGAACCTGAAAGTCTAGAGTGGACTCAAAGTATTCCTTCTTCATCAATTCTAAGCTTAGGAATAGCTCCTTCTTGTACTTTCTTCTTCCATACGCATCATTTCAAGATTGGGTGGCTTGAAAGCGACCTTAACTTTTCTATTAAAGTTGGCTCTGTCGTATATACTTGACATCATCGTTTTTCGTTCACGCATGATCTTCTTCTACTCAGCGCGTCGGCTACCACGTTAAACTTTTCGGGATGGTATTGAATAGTGTGGTGCGTAGTCTTTCAATAGCTCGAGCCAGCGTCATTGCTGCGTGTTGAGTTCTTTTTGAGTGAAGAAATATTTAAGGCTTTTATGGTGCGAATATATCTCCACTTTCTCCCCATATAGATAGTGCCTCCATATCTTTAAGCGAGCAACATTGCTGCCTTGACTCTAGATCATGGTAGGATAATTCCTCTCATACTCTTTAAGTTATCGCGAGGCATAAAGCTATGACTTTCCCGTTGCGTGAGAACACATCCTAACCCTTTGCACGAAGCATCGGCATAGATAACAAATCCATCCAAGACGGATGGTATTGTTAGAAACAGTCTTAGAAATAAGTCTCCTCTTAAGCTCTTGGAAACTCTTCTCGCATTCTTCGCTCCAAAGCAATTTTGTATCCTTAGGGTAGGCGAGTTAATGGAGTAGCGATTAGAAAAAACCTTCCACGAATCTCAGATAATAACCGGCTAAGCCCAAAAGCTACGTACTTGATCCAAACTTGGTTGCTCCCAACTTTGTATTGCTTGATCTTGGCCGGGATCAGCGGATACTCCATGTTTTGACACCGCGTGCCCAAGGAATGCTACTTCCTCGAGCGAACTTCGCATTTCTTCAATTTGGCATATAGTTTGTTTTCACGAAGCCTTTGGAGTACCGACTTCAAATGGTGCTCATGATCTTCCGCGACTTTTGGAATATATAAGGATGTCATCAATAAAAACAACAACAAAGCGATCCAAATATTCCTTGAATACTCGGTTCATCATATCCATGAAAGCCGCGGGAGCATTAGTCGATCAAAAAAGACATGACTAAAATTCATAATGCCGTCTTAGGGATTTAAAAAGCGGTCTTTGGAATATCCTCGATTCTAATCTTGGTGATGATATCGAGCGAAGATCGATTTTTGAAAAAATTGTGCCCCTTACAGTTGTCAAACAAGTCATCAATCTGAGAGTGAGGATACCTATTCTTGATGGTGACATGGTTCGATTCCAGATAGTCGATCTGAAATCGCATACTCCGTCTTTCTTCTTTACAAATAAAGCAGGAGCACCCCGAGGAGATGTCTTAGGGGCAATGAAAAGCAGATGTCCAACAATTCACGTAGTTGGACCTTTAACTCTGAAGTTCAATAGGAGCCATTCGATATGGGGTTTTAGAAATGGGCTTTGTGCGGGTTCAAGATCGATAAAGAATTGACTTCACGTTACGGGGTGAGCCCAGGAAGTTCTTGAAAAATCGTCGGGAAAAGTCGATAACAACGGGAATATTATTCAAATTTGGCGTGTCTTTATTCAAATCCATAACATGGGCTAAGAAAGCTTGACATCCGTTTTTCAATAAGCGAATAGCTTTATGATTAGATATAGGCGATGATTGATTTTAATGGTTTAGTTGCTTGAATTAAATACAACGGGGGTTGGTTAGGAATATGAAAACTAACACCTTACGAAAACAATCAATTTTGGCATGATGAGTAGTTAACGATCAATCCTAAAATCACATCAAAAGCAAGTATCTTTAAAGAGATAAGGTCAGCGGGTAAAGGTGATGGTGCCAACTTGAATCAAACAAGATTTATAAGCGATTGGATGTGATGAAAGTTTCTCTAGCAGGAGTTTCCACGAGATAGGTCAAAGTCTAATTTCTCGGTCGAGTTTAAGCGTTGAGCACATGCGGAGAGATAAATGAATGGGTATGCCGGTATCAAGTAAGGTATAAACTTAGAAAATTTATAAATAGCTTACCGTGATCACCTCGTTTGGGTTCCTCGCATTATGACCGATCACAACAAAGCGCTCTTCCGGAATCGTTGACTTTGACTTTTACGGGGCGATCTTTTGAGTCACGTCCCCGTTGAACTAGGTTTATTCTTTGTCTGATCTCGGCGATATGTCCTTCCTTTCCACAATTATAGCATACCTTGAGCTGTTGTGGGCGGTTTGGTGATATGTCCCTCTTTTCGCATTTATAGCATATAATGGGTGGTGGTTCTCCTCCACTTAGAACCGATTCTTTGCTTAAACCTTGTCGTCTTCACATAGTCGTTGTTAAATCTCCTCTTTTAAAATCTCCTCTGACTTCGCTTCTTCTATTTTCATGGCCATGATTACCACGAGTGGTTACCATTTTGTCCGTCTGTTTCTTTCTCATTTGGTTATCATTATTACATTGGCTGCTTATCTACGATGCGATCTGGTTGTGGTCCCTCGGTTGGCCGTACTAGATTTATCTCGCTCTAATAATTGAGCCACATTTACAACATCTCTGAATAGAGAAAATTTATGAGAAATGAGATCTTGGCGTATCTTGGGGTTTCAAACCTCTAAAAACATCCGTCGTCATCGTTCCTCATTCTCCACCAAATGAGGTCTGACACGGATAACTCTGCAAACTTTGCCTCGTCTTTGAGACAAATCGTGTTGTTTGTTTCTGCTCGATCTAATAAACTCCACTTCCTTCATATAGCGAACACTTTGGGAAAGTATTTGTCATTAAATAGTTCTGAAAGCGTCTCCCCAGACATCTTTGAGTCGGTTTGGATGGAGTGCAACTTCACAGAGACTCCCACCGATGATGCGCCTTCGCCACGGAACATAAAGGTGGCGAATGGAACCTTCTGTTCCTCCGTGCATCCCAGAGACATGAATATCTTGGTAATTTGCTTGACCCGTGTTTCCTGCCGTGATCGGATCGGCTTTCCCTTAAATTACGGTGGTCCCGACTCTTTGAGCTGCTTGGGCATGACAACGGTGAATTGCTATCATTTTTCCTCACATATTTTGAACACGAGTCTCCTAAATGCGATTTTGCATGAGCTGCAAAAAAGCTTCTAAACATCCCTCGTTCATCATCTGCTTTCGGTGGTGTTGTTCACGGGAGGAACATTGCCCGACTGTTTGCCGCGTTCTCCTCGTTGGTGAGTCTGAGAGCGTCTCCACGGTCTCATTTCCATTGTTAATATTCTCGATCGACATTCTCAAATCTTGTCGTAAAACAAGGGTTAATTAAAAATCAATATATCACATAATATCCTTATATCTTGACCAACTAAAAAAAAATAAGCTTAGGTAGGACACCTTAGCGAAGGGATTTACTCGTCTCTCCCCCTCCTAGTTCTATTCCCCGATCTCACTTGGAGAGATCGTATCCTAAACTACGATACCAAGCTATGGCGCCCCCAAAATAGGTATACATCACCCATTACGAGTTGTCGATACGTGATGCGAAAACAACTACAACTTTATTATTACAACGATAAAGCTGTGAGTTTGAATACAAATATTATCTTACAGACAATATCTATACTCAAATAAATCCTCATCACATTTATTGATACATTATTTTACAAAAATGGTGAGGACTACTAAACAATTCTTTCTAAAACCTTCATTCCATACCCAGGCTAAATACTCATTATATTCTACCTCCTCGAGAAGAAAAAAATGGAACAAAAAGGAAAAGGGTGAGCTCAACTAGCCCGATAAAGAATATTATGACTAAGATAATATACAACAAATTATCGTTAGTCTTGACGGGGAAAAATCTAATAGAATCTGATAGACAACAAATTTTAAATCAATATTACATGTGAAAATAATAATTCATTAGAAGAGTTAAGTAGAGAATGCAAACTACTATCTTACATGTATGAATTTAAAAGTTCATCGTCTATCTTTTATCCTGTAACATCAATCGATATACATACGGAATCAAATATTCATCTTTTTACTCTGAGCCGAAGATATTCATCGATTAATCGTATTTCAATAAACACACATTCATCTTTTTTCTCGACGGAAGATATTATTCTTGAAATCATTCATCTTTTTTGCTCTGGGCCAAGATATTCAATAATATCATCATTTAAGGCGAGGATGATGAAAAAATATTTTTAAAGCGAATCGGTGAAACAAAATGACAAGAGATTAAGGATTAAGGATTAGTACTTTGTTTTATCCATGTTCAAAAATACCTCAAAAATAATCATAGTGGTGTAAAATTCGAGAATGATCAAAACATGGATCTGATCAAAGCTAGTATCGAATAATAGATATTTTGGACAAAAAGAAGAAATTTTATTTTTAGATTGAATAGTCAGTGTTAGTATCGTGAATAGTCTTAGTATCGTGAATAATAACTCAGAACCAAAAAAGATAGAAATTTCCCAAAAAAAACATCTTCACGCTTCATGAATAGTAATAGTACGTGAATAGTAACTTCGTGAATAGTAACTTCGTGAATAGTAACTTCATGAATAGTAACTAACTGAAATAGTAACTCATGAATAAACCCAGATAAAAGTTCAAATTTGATAAAAAGTTTCAACCAATATTTGACATAATGATATTGAAGAAATAATATCATTTGAAAAAAATAACATCCACTTACCTCGAAAGATTAGTACTTACAAATTGGAATCTAGGGTATAGTCTTTGAAGGAACTTGCATAGTCTAACAATACTCAAAAGTATACTCAAAATACTCACAAGAATAAACTCGATAATATAGAGAGAAAACTTGATTTACGGTGTGATTTTCAATTCTAACTAAAGCACCTATTTATAGGAAAATCTTAGAACACAAAAAAGCGAAAAATTTAATATAATATTATTATTTATAATAAAAATTTCCCTCGCCAACCTTCCTAAGAACTGAATTCAGCTCATTCAACCCATGTAACACAAAGTAATGAAAAAAACGTTTTCTAATTTTAAATATTTTAAACTTCCAAAAATCAATTATTTGAACTTGAACTTCATAATTCATAATAAATAGCCCTTTCATCAGAAAATTCAAATCTCGCGAGTTTTTATAGGAAATTCAATTCTCTACAACTTTGCGAAAGAAAGTTTTCCAAATTCCAAATAGAAATTGGCCAAAAATCCACAAGCAGGCGATTTTACAAGGTATAATCAAATTTGATTCGATAAATGGGGTCCATGAAACATGTTTAACATGTTTTAAACATTTATTGCAACAAAAATACTCTTCCTCCTCGTATACTCATATATCCCACATTAGTTGTAAAAATATCACCATTATTATATTATTAAAATATAATAATATATTTAAATAAATTATTTTATCGAGAAAAGATAAAATTTCAATTTTCAACAATTGTCACATTAAAATTTTCTCCATCTATATCCACATAAAATCAATATTTTCCTCATCATATGAATCAATAATTAATTATTCACAAATAATATTACGAAATCACATGATATTGACATGACGGGCGGTTCAGGGAAAGAGGGGGCTTTCGATAAAATTTCTCTTCTTGGTGCGCCTTGATTAGGTGACCAAACCTCTCCTTAGGCGAACTTTCTAGACATTGCCAATAATGTTATCTAATAATATTATTAGGATAATATGAATTATTGCTTGATAATGAAAAATCTTGTGTAATGACAATTATTGAAACAACGACAATATAAAATATCAATATGACAATTATTAAATCGATAAAATCTTTGAGCGATAATTCTTTGTAACCATTATTGAGTAGTGCCTTCTTACGTAAGAATCAATAATTGGTGCAATCTGGTAATATTCTTGTGTTTTAACCATAGAGTATTTTAACGATGATACTTGATAACAACTTCTGTGATTATTTTAAACCACTTATATTTATCGTTTTCTTCATCATCGATAAACTTTCCGTTATGGGGCCCACATGCATTTTGCTGTGTAGTAAATACGAATATTCTGACGATCTGAATATTCCACGACCAACGAATATTCCCCAAATGATGAATGAATATTTTATAACCACTTGCTTTATTTTGAAATATTTGCGTATTTTACCCTAACTATCCACATTAATCAAATCAACCCTTACTATTTCAAAATAATAAATAGAAAATTAAATTTAAATTTCAATAATAAAGTTGGGGTTATCTATCATGGACCCTATCTATTCTTTGGGAAAAAAAGACTTGCATTATATTCTAATAAAAATCCTTCTGGTTGTGTACCTCAACTAGTCACAACCTTTTGCACAAGTTAAATATCGTTTAATTAAACATACTCTCACTCCAGGTCTAGGGATTGCATTCTATAGCTTTCCTAACTTACTTTATCACTTCAAAGCCATAGATGGGAAAGTCTAGTTGTATTATTTGATAGACACATATCCTGGTTTTATTGCTGAATTTTTCACTTATATGATCTTTAATAGAGATTCCACTAATCTTTTACTAAGTATCAGTGCATGCATTCAAGGGACAAACTTTTTCATTGATGAAAATTTTCTCATTCATGCATTAATCCTTCATCCTTCTGTGCTGGAACTGTGACACCCCCAAAATAGGTCCACACAACTCATTCTGAGTCACCAAATACATGGTACAGAAACCAAATATATACAGACTTCATTAATACAACTGTCGTGCAAAATACAACAACATATACGCTGTGAGTTTTAATACAAATATTGTCTTTTAGACAAATTTTGTTACATTATTTTACAAAATAGTGAGGAGTGATATAGTAACCATCTTGAACCATTACTCCACTCCTCGACTAGTCCCAGCTATATTCTCGCCTCCTGAGAAGAACAATGGAACCAAAAGGAAAAGGGTGAGCTCAACTAGCCTAGTAAAAAATATTATGACTAAGATAATGTAGAACAAATTATCCTTAGTCCTCAACAGGAAAAAATCTGATAGAATACAATAGACAACAAGTTTTAGAATCAACAACTATAGCGGAATAAGCAATCCATTAGAAGAGTCAAGTAGAGCGTAAAGTCTACTATCGTCTATGATTTAAAAGTCCATCAATAATATTTTATTCTTGTAACAAAAATCAATAAATATTTCACATCAACGAATTATCCATGCACTACGGGCCAAGGATATTCGTTAGTATCACCGGTGGTAATGATCATGCCAAACAACTGTCCATTTATGCACTACGTGTAAGATCCCAATTTTTATGAATAAAGATTTAAATTTCTCGAAATATTTTTTTGAATATTATGGTGTGGATTTGATATAATGTTATAGTTGTTATATAATATTTTACATTAGTATGAGGAATATTCATTTTAACGAGGAATATTCATTTTAATATTCATGCGATGACACAATCATTAGTGGACCCTAATGGAAGTATTGTCGTAGTAAGAAAACGATAGAATTATCTTTTATAAAAATAACGGCGGAAGTGTTATCATTAAAAGCGTTGAACTACCCTTAGTAAAAGTGCGATGTCTGGCGTGGTTGCATAATAGCACACGGTATTGGTTATTGATGCTTACGTGATAAGTCACCGATTATACTCAATTATTGCTATATAGTAATTCTTGCATCATATCTCTCATATTGATTCGATTATTGTCACAAGATTATCATCTACACATTATGTTATATTATTAAATCAATAATTGAGGCGACAAAGTTATTCATATTATTAAATTGCAATATTTACAATGTCTAGAAGTTCTGTCAAGGAGAGGTTTGGTCACCTAATTGCGGCGTCGATAAGGAGAAATCCTTATCGGAAAGCCCCCTCTTTCACGGAACAACACAGTTGTTAAATATTGTGAGTTATAATGTTAATGATGAGTTCGTGTTGATTAAAGATGAATTTGATAGTTCCATTGTGTTGAGATTAATTGTGTTAGTAGAAATCGATATTTATTTCGATAATAATTGATGTCTGGAGGTTATATTGTTCAATCGGGTATTCAGGGCACTTTTTATGTCGGAGTACTATTTATGAGTGACTATTCATGAGTTAGTATTCACGAGTTACTATTCATGAGTTATTATTCACGAGTTACTATTCACGATTCTTACTTTCACGATTACTATTCATGAGTTCTATTCACGGATACTATTCACTGAATAAAATATATTTCTTTTAGGTCCAAATTATTTTTGAGTACAATATTATTCCATGAGGAGATGTGCTAATTTTTCAGACTGTTGGTTGAAATTATAATAGTAAATCAATATGGATCGTTGGTTTAAAGTTTAATACTGAATCAGTATGGACCATTGGTTTAAAGTTTAATAGTGAATCGGTATGGACCGTTGGTTTAAAGTTTAATAGTAAATCATTATAGACCGTCCGTTTAAAAGTAAATCAATCTGGACCGTTCATGAATTAGTTACTATTTAGTCCATTCTCCTATAAATAGAAGCTCATTCCTTCATTATTTCTTACGAATTCACTGAAACTCTTGAGAGAGAAATTATAAAGAGAAAGAAGAAGAGATGTCAGCTACCTTTCTATTCCAATATCCAGTTTCTTCTAAGGTAAGGGGTATTATTTCTTTCTTATTCATGAAGAGAACTTCTGTTATTCTATTCTTTATTATGTTGGAATAACTTGTTTATCTGATCTGCGTCGTGGTGATCTTCTTACATTTCTTCCATTCTTTATTATTACATTGGAATAACTTTGTTTATGTAATCTGCATACTTGGTGAAATTCTTACATTATTCCATTCCTTATTATTATGTTGGAATAACTTTGTTTATGCTGATACTTGCATACATGGTGAAATTCTTCAATTATTACATTCTTTATTATTCTATTGGAATATCACATTCGGTCTTAATTTACTTTAACTTTGGTTCCATTATTTATTATTCGCATTTATTATTCGTAGGAATATCCTCTGTCGCGTTTTCGTGGGACTGGTTCCATTATTTATTATTAAGTATTTATTATTACGTTTTAATATATCACATGCATGCGTTTTGCCGGACTGGATTCCATTATTTATTATTCCGCATTTATTATTTTATCTAATATATCACATGCGTGCGTTTTGCAGAATAGGGTTTCATTATTTATTATTACATTGGGAATAACTTTTGCATGCGGTCTCTATCGCATGCATGGTGAATCCTTCTATTATTCCATTCTTTATTATTTGTTGGAATAACTTTTACATGTGGATTACCACATGCGTGGTGACCTTATTAAATTGTGGAAATGATGCGATATCGTGGATTCTGCGCATGGCGGGTGAAAATCCATTTGCGTTTCATATATTCTTTATTATACTCGGGTTGGTTAAAGTTTTGACTTCTATACTCCATGAAATTAGTGGAATATCTTTGATATTTGCGCTTCATCCAGTATCTTTTCATGAAAATATTCTTCTGAGCATTCTTAAATTTTACTCTACAAAGAAGTATCATGTTGACAATTTGAACGTCATTAGTTCTTGGATAAATTAATTCTTGAACTTGTTTTATTGAATTATTATGTCATTGTCATCATCCTCATGCTTATATTGTAATGAAAGTCATCTTTGGCTTACGTGCATAGATGGACTTAGTATGATTATGACCAGGGGTCATTCGGTATAATCATGACTTGTAATGTTATAAATGATGTGGTAAAAGTCCTCAATGGCCTGTAATGCATTGATGGACGGTTTTTGGTATGATTATGACCAGGGATTATTCGGTATAGTCATGACCGTTGATGATTTAATGAATATCCTTGGCTCGTAGTACATGGATGATTAGAAGATGTGGTTTATTTATTAAGCTGAGTCTCAGCGATAAAAGTTGATGAAAACATTTTTAAATCATAGAAGATAGTAGGTTTTATTCTCTACTTGACTCTTCTAATGGATTGTTTATTCCGCTGCAGTTAAACTTGATGTCTATTGTATTTTATCAGTTTAACATTGTTGAAGACTATTGATAATTTATTTTACATTATCTTAGTCAAAATATTTCTTATTGGGCTAGTTGAGCTCACCCTTTCTTTCACTGTTCTCTTCAGGAAATGAGAATATAGCTGGGACGAGTCGGGGAAAGGAGTGACGGTCCAGAAGATATTATTAGTAGTTCTCACTATTCTGTTAAATAGTGTGACAATAAATATAATGAGGACTCCTTTGAGTGTGGATATTGTTTAGATGACAATATTCCTATTAAAACTCTCAGTTTATGTATTGTCGTATATTACACGACGGTTGTATAATTAAGTTTGTATTTGTATTTTGTACCATGTATTTGGCGACTCAAGATGGGTGATGTATACCTATTTTGGGGGCGTCACACTACGGGCCAAAGAGGACTTTCGTCACATCATTTTTCTGTAACATTACAGGTCATGATTATACCAATACACAATTCTTGGTCATAATCATACCAATCAACAGTCCATCTATGCACTACATGCCAAAGATGACTTTCAACACAATATAAGCATGAGGATGATGATAATGATATAAAGAATCCATCAAGTGAGATCATATCATGGATTTAATTTCAAGAATAAGATTCATAAAAGATAACTTAGACAAAGAAAAGAAATTAAATTATGTTGTGATCAGTACTCATGAATAGTATCGTATGAATAGTGCCCATGAATAGTACTGTATGAATAGTATCGTATGAATAGTTCCCATGAATAGTACCATATGAATAGTAACTAGACATGAAAATTTTCAAAATTTAATACAAAATTTCAGACCAATATTCCACTAAAATGATATTAGATGAAGCACAATCCTTAAGAAATTTCTAATCATTTCAGAAATAATAGAAGCAATACTTACCATAGTAGTTTAAATTTAGGAATATGAGATGAAATAATATCACTTACATGATATGGAGTATGTAAGAAAATGATATCCCTTACGAGTATGGAAGGAAATAATATCATTTACGAGTATTGAAAGAAAATAACATGCTTTACGAGAAAAATAATATCCTTTACCTTAGTAAGAAAGTACTTCTGACTGGAATAACGGAGATCATGTTGAGAAAATCGTTCACTACTATCAATACTCAAAATATCCTTATATTCACAAGAAATATGCTCCATATTATAGAGAGAGAATTTTCTGATTCTGGTGTGAGTTTCTTTGTTTAACTAAGCAACATATTTATAAGAAAGTGGTAGCACACCATTTCTGACAAAATTTATACACACATTATTTTGAAAAATGTGCAGCACACTCCTTTTTAAAACCAAGATTTCCAACCCAAAATGACCACTCCCACTTAATCCACATGTTTAAAAGATTTAAGCAATACTTACTATAGTAAGTTTAAATTTAGGAATATGAAATAAAATAATATCGCTTACGTAATATGGAGTATGAAAGAAAATGTTATCCCTTACAAGTATGGAAGGAAATAATATCATTTACGAATATTGAAAGAAAATAACATTCTTTACGAGAAAAATAATATCCTTTACCTTAGTAGGAAAGTAGTTCTGACTAGAATAACGGAGATTATGTTGAGGAAATCTTGCACTGCTATTAACACTCAAAATATCCTTATACTCACAAGAAATACGCTCAATATTATAGAGAGAATTTTCTGATTCTGGTGTGAGTTTCATTGTTTAATTAAGCAGTCTATTTATAGGAAAGTGGTAGCACACCATTTCTGACAAAATTTATACGCACATTATTTTGAAAAAGGTGTTGCAGACTCTTTTTGAAAACCAAGAGTTCCAACCCAATATGACCACTCCCACTTAATCTGCATGTTTAAAAGATTTAAACATTATTAAAAAGAAATTCAAATTCAATTTGATCTCCTCCACCTTATTTTATTCTTATACCATAAATTTATGATAATAATATTACCATTTAAATTATAAAAATTATACTATTATATTATCACATTATACTAATATAATATAATATTATAATAATATATAAATATATTATCGGAGAAGATAATTATGGTTTTATAAAAAAAGTAACAACTTTTAACAATTGTCTCATTCTAAAATTCTTCCATTTATACCAAAATTTAAAGAAATATTTACTTACCATATTCATCAATTATTTACAATTCTTCAATAATTATTTCTAATTAATATTATAGATCTATAATACTAATAACCAGATCGTTCTCAGGAAAGAGGGGGCTTTTCGATAAGGATTTCTCCTAACTGGAGCGCAATTATATAACATAACCCCTTTTCTCGACAAAAAATTCTAGATATTATCAATAATGTTATCTAATAATATCATTTCAAAAATATGAGTTACTGTGTCATGACAATTATTGAATCAATAATGCAAAATACTTTTCAATTATCACTGTAGCAATTATTGCACCAATAATATAAAAGAATGTGCAATTTTTACTGTATCAATTATTGAGTTACTTCTTATGTATGAATCAATAATCAAAGATACTGAGTAATATCGTGTGCCACTGTGTAACCCCGCGTATTACTGTACTTTTATCACCGGGTATTTCAACAGTTTTAACGGTAAAAGTTTTAACGTTATTCTTATAAAAAGGTTATTTATGTCACTTTCTATATCCAACAGTTATTCCGTTATATGGTCCACCAATGATTGCGTCGTCGTACGGATATTCACGACAAAAAGAACATCCCCCAACCAAAACAAATTATTCGGGAGCATTTTACCGACCTTGAGTGGTAGAAAAAGCCCCGACACTAGAAGGGGTTAAGTAAGCCATCGGTAGAAGCCCATGGGTGATGATGGTATTCGGGTCGGCATTCGAGTCCTTTGGGTAGGAGCCTTACCACAGTAAAGATGTTGAATTTGGTCTTGAGTCCTTTGGTAGAGGCCCGGACTGATGGGGAGTTCGATTGGGTTGGGCCTGTTCAGTGGGACTTCCTGCACACAGAGCCTGGAGACCTAATCATAATTGAATAAGGTAACGCCAAAGGTAGTGATTGGATTAGATTCCACTTGCACCTTTTAAGGAGATTGTGTTGGACCCAAGTTATGGCAACTAATGACTAGGAGTTCTAATCCGATTCGGAGAAGGATTCTAAAGGTGGTGAGTACTATAAATACAAGGCCAAGGTTACAATTAACAGGTAATACCTACTTTTGAGCACTAAACACTTAGCCTCCATTGTTAAACCTTGTGAACGGCCTGTACTTATTCTCACACCGGAGCTATCCCCCCGGCGGCACAAGCCGTCAAGCTTCTGTGTGATCTATTCTTGTGCAGGTTCTAGCGCATGGATTCTGTGATTGGACGCCGGCGTTAACATTGGCGCTAGAAGGAGGGCTTTAGTGCTTAAACAATCACAACTGACTTTTCCGGTAAGAGGCCATGGCAAGTAGGGAGAACAGTGCTTCTAACCAGGAAAAGGCGAAAACACACCAGACCACCCAGGTGAGAGGGTCGGTCAAAGATAGATTGGGTTCCAGAATCCAAGGTGACCAAGAGAACCTACCGCTTCCCTCCAAATGAAGACTCTTCCATGATGATCAATGCATACCCAACCAAAGTTTAGTCCAAGCGGATGAGAATCGTTCACGAGCACCTTTGAGGTGCGAAAAAATAGCCAGTGAAAGGCGGTAGAGATCAGAGGGAGTTTATTCTGCAGAAGAAGATGCAGCAGAACAAGGACGCTATGATGGCCTTGCATCTTCAGCAAGATGAGCTCGAACAACAGATGGCGCAGATAGTGGGGGAGCAGGAGGACTCCTCCAAGAGGCGCAGGCATCAGAGCCGATCTCGGTCATCCCGACGGGGAGAGGCAGAGAGAGAGAAAGAAGCAGGCATCGAAGTCGCTCGAGGGATGGCCGAAGTAGAAGGAGGAGCCATTCGGCAGAACGACGTTGGGAGCATCCAGAGAGGTCGGGACAAAGGAGGAGGGACACGACTCCTGAATATGGGAGGGATAAACCCCGATCGTCCCCTCGTAAGGAGGAGTCCGACCCCCTCGCTCGAAGGGTGGCGTAATCGGAAAAATTGTTGCTGCAAAGAATTGATGGAACACCTTGGCGTGCATATAATTAAGCCTTTCTCGCCAAAAATCAATCATGTGACTACCGACCCCAAAAAGAAGATGCCCCTGATGGAGACCTACGATGGACTAGGGGATCCATATTACCACTCAGACGGGTATGATAGGCTGATGACATACTATGGGCATTCAGATGCTGCCAAGTGTCATATGTTCACGACGACTTTGAAAAAGAGCACCCGAGAATGGATGGGAACTTTGGCGGCAGGATCAATCAACTCATGGAGTGACCTTCGGGAGAAATTTCACGCCCGGTTCGGGAGTAACAGAAGGCGAGGAAAGATCACAGCTTCCCTCATGCAGGTCAAACAGAAGTCAGATGAAAGCCTGGGTTAGTACGTCAAAAGGTTTTGAGAGGTTGTGGGGTCGATAGCAGAGTTAAATTTCCCATAAGCCTTGGGATTCTTCACCACTGGTCTAGACATAGGGAAGTCGAAGAAGTTGATGAAGGATCTAGTGATCAACCCTCCGGGAGATTTGACAGAGGCCTTCCACCGAGCCGAGGGTCACATAGCAATAGAAGAGGCGATGGGAAATTTTAAGCCCCACTCCCAATCTTATGAGAAGTCTAAAGATCGGGACAAGCAGAGTTACCAAAAGTCAGATAATCAAGTCTGATAATTATGGTAAGAAAAGCTACAATGGGGAAGGTTCGGACAACGGACGACCACCTTTCCCGAATAAGAATGTCAACAAAGTCTATACCGCACTCAACACTGACCGGGCTAAAATATTGGAAGAAATGCAGAACAAACCTTTCTTCGAGCCGAGTCGCCCGATCTCGAAGCCTGGAAAGAGAGGTTGGGACAAATATTGTGCATACCATCAATGCCGGGGGCATACGACGGAGAGGTGTAATGACTTGAAAGATCTGATAGAGAAGAATGTCCAGAATGGGCAACTGGTGCAGTATGTGGTCGGTCGGGAAGGTTCAGAGGCACCCCGAGAGGAGAACAGGGAACCAACTAGGGAAGCACAACCGCGCCGCAACCGCACCCACAAGCCCGAGGGATGATTGATGTAATTTCGGGCTGGTCGGTAGGGCGTGTAACCGAAAGGAAGAGGAGTGGACATCTCGAGGCCGTGTTGTCGGTAGTAAGTTCATCGCCCAGAAAGGATAGGGCATACTCGGTAGTATCCATCTCATTCTCTGATGAAGACTATCCTACCGATCACATTGAACCACATGACGGGGCACCAATAATAACAGCACAGGTCGGGCCAGTAGACATGAAAAGGATGATGATCGATAATGGATCCTCGGTCGACATACTATATATGCACGCCTACCAGAGGATGGATTTAGAAGGGAAAAAGATGGAATTGGGTGGAGAGGGCCCGTTGTACGGTTTTAGCGGGGACCCGGTGCATATTTCGGGCACCATCGAGTTACCAGTCAGGTTCGGCACAGCCCCTCAACAGTCAGAAGTTCTGGTCAGATTTTTTGTGGTACAGGTTGACTCGGCATAAAATGCTATCTTGGGGAGACCGACATTAGCAGCACTACAAGCCATAACGTCTATACCACACTTCAAAATCAAGTTTCTGACACCGAACGGGATTGAGAAGGTAAAAGGCAATCTTGACATTGCCCGAAGGTGCTATTGGAATACCTTGATTTCCTCAGGGGTCAGGATCAGCAAACAAAAACAGACAATGGCCATCGAAATAGAGCCATTCACCGGAAGCAGTACTGAATCGATGGCACTGCCGGCAGAAGAGACATGAGATGTTGAGTTGATACCGGGGAACACAGAAAAATTGATCAAGATTGGGGCAAGATTAACAGAACCACTACGGATAGGACTGGTGGATTTGCTTCGGGTGTATGCCGATATCTTTGCTTGGGAACCTAGTGACATGCCTGGGGTAAGTGAGTCGGTAGCGCTACATAGGCTGCATACAGACCCAAAGAGAAAACCAGTTATACAAAAAAGAAGGATTTTCACCCTGGAAAGGCAGAGGATCATAGACGAGGAAATCACCAAACTGCTGGAGGCGGGATTCATCTTTGAGATCGACTATCCCGAGTGGCTGGCAAATGTAGTACTGGTTCAGAAACAAAATAGAAAGTGGAGGTTATGCATTGATTACACTGATCTGAACAAGGCTTTCCCGAAGGATTTCTACCCTTTGCCCAATATAGATCAGCTGATTGATGCCACTTCGGGGTATGACATGTTAAGCTTCATGGACGCTTTCTCGGGATACCACCAAATTTCGATAAACAAGGAAGACATCCCAAAGACAAGCTTCATCACTCATTAGGCCATATATGCGTATCGGAAGATGACCTTCAAATTGCTGAATGCAGGGGCAACTTATCAACGGATGATGAACTTTGTATTCAGAAAGTAGTTGGGCCGAAGTATGGAAGTGTACGTGGACGACATGATCGTTAAAATTATGTCAGTCCGGGATCATCTGGAGGACCTAGAAGACTACTTCGAAATAGTAAGAAAACACAAACTGAGACTGAACCCAACCAAATGTACCTTCGGTTTGGGTTCAGGAAAGTTTCTGGGATATTTGGTCAGCAAAAGGGGAATCGAAGCAAACCTAGAGAAAATTACGGCGATCTTAGACATGAAATCTCTGAAGACATTCAAAGATGTGTAGAGGTTGACCGGCCAGATAGCTGCCCTTCGGAGATTCGTGTCAAGATCAGCCGAAAGATGTTTGCCCTTCTTTGACACTCTCAAAGGGCCGAAGAACGAGAAAAGTTTTCAGTGGACATCGAAATGCGAAGACGCGTTCCAAGGGATCAAAAAATATATGTCTTCGGCACCATTATTGATGAAACTGATCCCGTCGGAGCCATTATACTTATACTTGGTTGTAAGCCCGATGGCAGTAGGGGCGACATTGGTGAGAGACAAAGGAGGAAAATAGTTTTCGGTATACTACGTTAGCCATGTTCTTTGAGATGTAGAAACAAGGTACCCGAACCTGGAGAAATTCGCGTATGCCCTGATCATTGCAAGCAGGAAGCTTCGACACTATTTCTAAGGTCGGATGGTGGTGGTATATACAGATCAGCCGTTAAAGAGAATATTGCATAAGTCGGATGTATCGGGTCGGCTAGCAACATGGGCAATGGAGTTAACACAATTTGCTATAGAATATCATCCCCGAACAACAATCAAGGGTCAGGCATTGGCAGACTTCGTCGTGGAATGCTCTTTCATGGAACCAGACGTAAATACAGTGGCTGAAACTTAACAAGGGCAGACCGCGTGGACTTTATACGTGGATGGATTATCGACTTCGGACGTGAGTGGGGCTGGGGTCATTCTGACAAGTCCCGAAGGGTTCAAAGTCCAGCAGGCGATTCGATTTCAGTTCAAGGCCACAAATAACGAAGTAGAATATGAGGCCATCCTAGTTGGGATACGGTTGGCCCGGAGCTTGGAAGTGCAGAAGTTGGTCATCTACAGTGATTCGCAGCTGGTGGTCAAGCAGTTATCGAGGGAGTGCAAGGCTCAGGGGGCAACAATGTCGAAGTATCTGACCGAAGTGAAAAATAAGCCCACGTACATCACGTCGCACAGTTGTCAGGGTGTCGATCGATCAGATAATACGGTAGCAGATTCCCTAGCTAGGTTGTCAACAACCGAAGCAAGCTCCTTCAACGGATCGATGTATATGGAGATCTTAGAACAGCCCAGTGTTCCGAAGACGGATGTGCTAGCTCTAGACCGACTCAACTGCTGGCTCACACCTTACATCGCATATTTGGCAAATGGGGCTCTACCTTCAGACCGGATCCTTGCAAGAAAAATCAAACATAGGAGTTCAAACTTCGTCCTTATAGACAAAGACCTATACTGAAGGGCCTTTAGCTCCCCACTTCTCAAATGCTTAACCCCTTCGAAAGCGAATTACACACTTCGAGAAGTACATGAAGGGATCTGTGGGGATCACATGGGGGCCAAGTCGCTGGCGTATATGATTTTGAGGCAGGGGTATTACTGGCCGACTATCTACACAGAGGCAAAGGAATTCGTCAGAAGGTGTCCCAAGTGTCAGCTGAACAACATTATCCCACATCAGCCTCCCGAAGAACTATATTCAGTCTTGTCCCCTATTCCCTTTGGTGTATGGGGAATCGACATCCTAGGGCCTCTGTTGAAGGCCAAGGGACAAGTTAGTTTTGTGATCGTGGTTATCGACTATATGACGAAATGGGTCGAAGCCAAACCACTGCAGAAGATCACCGAACAAGAATGCCTGAAATTTTTTAAAGAAGGAGTGGTTTATCGTTTCGGTATCCCGATGGCAGTGGTCTCAGATAATGGCAAACAGTTTGTGGGGTCAAAGTTCAAAGGCTTTCTGAAAGAGTTGGGAATTCAGCACCGCAAGACTTCAATCCCTCATCCTCAATCGAACGGTCAAGTAGAAGTGACCAACCGAACCCTGCTCAACGGGATAAAAAGAAGGTTGGATGAATTAAAGGGTTAGTGGCCCAAAGAGCTACTCAGTGTTTTGTGGGCATATCGTACTACTCCGAGGACAACAATTGGGGACTCTTCATTCCGACTGGCATATGGGATCGATGCACTCATACCAGTTGAGATTGGGTCCCCTACTCTTCGAGTCAGTCAGTACAAAGAACTATACAATGATGACGGTTTGAAAACAAATTTGGATCTGCTGGAAGAAGTTTGGGACTCTGCTATGATGAGGTTGGCTATCTATCAGCAGAGAACAGCCCGAAACTACAATCAGAAGGTGAAGCTGAGGAGTTTTACAGTAGGCGATTTGGTCCTCCGAAAGTCGGAGGCATCAACCCCCCAAAACACCGGCAAACTAATGCCTAACTGGGAGGGACCTTATGAGGTGGTAGTGGTGCCAAAGCCAGGTACATACTGGCTTCGAGCAATGGATGGTTCGAAAGTAAAGAATACATGGCATGCTGGAAGACTTAAAATTTTTTACCAGTAATAGTTATGTCATTCTTTTCTTTATCCGTGTAACTGTTTCAATTTTAAATGAAATAACTGAAAGTTTTCTTTGGAGATGTTTAACTTCATCTATATTCATATGGTTTTTGGTGTTCGATCAGATAAACATCAGGCTTAAACCGATCAGAAAGTCGAAGACGACCTAGTGATCGGTAAAAGTCGCGATTATAGCTGATCGAGACTGCAATCTAGAATCGGATAAGCTTCGGGCATAATCTGATCAGAAGGTTCGAAAAGACACAACTGATCAAGATAAGTCTCGAGTAAAACTGATCACAAAAATTTACCAACAAAGCTATTATACTTCATTCATACTTTTGAAATTTTTACAAAACCCGATCGTATAAGATTCGGGCGAAGTACAAACAAAAAAGAAAAAATAAAGAAGTACAATAATGGACAAGTCCAAATAAGAGCTATTCGGGAGGAGGGTCATCGCCGGCTTGGATTCTTTATCTAACGAGTCAAACAGGGAGGCATCGAGCCCAACAACTGTTAATTTTGCCTGGGCCTTTTCATGATAAGCTTCATACCCTTCACCAAACTGGGCCATGACCTTATCATTCAAGGCAACGGACTCTTTGTATTCGGCTATTATCCGCTGCTTGGCTTCGGCTTGACCTTCCTTCAAGGAGTTGTTTTCCCGAATCAGATATTTCATCTTCTCGTGAGCTTCGGAAAACCTCTCCCCAAGGTCTTCGATAGCCTACTCTCGCTCTTTGACTTTGACGGCCAGCTGCTCTTTCTCCTAGATTAGCTTCTTAGCATAGCCTTCGAGGCTAACGAACTCATGTTGAAGTAGAGAGTATTGTTCCTTGAGTTCATCGACCCGGCGTTCAGCTTGGGTTGCCTTATTCCGGGTCTCAGCATGGAGATCCCGTTCCTTTTTCAGGTCCAAGTTCAGGCCCTGAACCTCGGCTTCAAGCAGTTGCACATTCGATCTCAGCTGAACCTCCTTTTTAGTGGTTCGGGCGAGAGGGGGGATGGCCCGAGCAAGAATGGCATTGGCCTGCAACAAACACATACATCAGCTATCGAAGTAAAAGTATAAGTTTACAACAAGAAGATAAACAATCTCTGGATTACCTGGCACTGAGCCCGGATATAAGCCACCAGATACTCTTCGGAAGAGAACCCCTTAAACCATTCATCATCGCCCGAGAGCTTGAAGTGGTCGAACAGGGTGAAGGAAACACTTCTGAAGGATCCTTGACCAACAAGTGGTTGGCGATCCGTGAGAAGAACTCGGTTGGGAAGAAGGAGTGGAGGTAACGACAGGATCGGTCACAACAACTTGTTGTTAGGGATGTTGTTGCTCAGAGTCTTCAGTGAGTCGTGGCTTCTTGGGTAGGGGTTCCAGAGGAACCTCTTCGGTGTCCTCTGAATCCTCGATCACCGCGACTTGAGTGGTGGGTGGAGGAGTCGGCTTCAGCACAGACTTTAGGAGAGGCCTTAGTGGGGACTTTGGAGAGAGGCTTGGAGGGCTTCTTGGTCTTCTTTAATAATGCCATCTTCTCATATCGACTCATTTTTAGGGCAACCTTGGTAGATGGATTGGTGGGAATAGTTATAGGGGATGAACCCGATGTGGAGTCGATAGAGAGTTCATCAATCGGCATAGTCTCCTCTTCATCATTATCGTCAAGATAGGAAGGCGGATCGGTCTGGCTGTGTTCGATAACGAAATTAGGGTGGCATCTGCCCCCTCGGGTTTGAAAATTGTCACTGCACAAAGGGAAATGAGTTAGAAAGACGAATGAGGTTAATGGCATCAGGAAGAACTTAGGGGTATTACACTTACACCCGTGTCGGTATAACCAGGCTTTATTGGAGAGAACTGTCAGACTCCACTCAGTTTTACTCCACTTTTTGTAAAAACCCTTGAAAGCGTCGGCCCGATCCTTGGGGAACTTGGACACTTTGGCTACAGGATCCTCGGGATGGGCCCAATGAGGATGAAGAAGTTGGAGGTCGGTTCCCTTGTCGAAGAACCACTTGTCGTGCCACCCCTTGTTGCTCGAAGGGTCTTGACGGGGACAGACCGAGTGGGTTGTTTGTTTAACTACCGAATGCCGGGTTTTTTCGACCCGCCGACTGTGAATAAAGTAAAGAAAAAATCAAGGCCCGAGTGATCCCCACCTCCTGGCATAGGGCTATGAAAAATACTAGGTGAATGTATGAGTTCGACATGAGCTGTGCGAACCTGATGCCTATAAAGCATAGAAAAAAAGAGATGAATTCATACAGAGGGAACCGAACCCATACTTCAGAATGTACAGGGGGATGGCTACCCATTCGCCATCGGGTCTCCAGAATATTCTCTCGCTGAAGTTGGGCACCTGAAGTTTGTACTCTTTGGGAATGTTGAAGAGGGTTCGGATATCAGAGATTTGGGAGGAAGAAATGGTTGATATGGTGTTGATATGGGAAAAATCCATCTTGGAGTGGTAGGCATTTTGAATTTTGGCCTCGGCACTTATCGGAGTGGGGAGAATAAAAGGAGCTGCAGTTTCGGAGGCTGGTGCTGGAAGGTCCACCGGAATGAGATCGGTGGAAAGAATGGGGGTAGGAATGGTGGTATCAGGAATGGTTGGAGTTTTCTAAGTAGTAAAATCAGCCATTGCAGTAAATGCTAGCAGAAATGAGCTCGAAATCGAGGGATAATGGAGAATGGAAATCTCACCAAAATTGCCATGCCGAAAAAATTAGACAGAGAGTTTGAAATGAAGATATCTGGGAAAAGTGATAATGATGGGGGAAAGGGGGTTTTTATAGGTGTGGTCACACGCTACCCAAGGGCAACTATTAAATGCTCAAGGTAGGACCAGGCCTGGAAAGACGTGCAACATTTCGAGAAACGTGGATGGACCGCTTGGGTTCCCCAGAAAACTCATCATTAGCTATCGTGACCTTCCGAATACCTGACCTTTCAAGTCTCTAATTATAAGTACATTACAACAAGAGACTCGGGGGCAATGTTCGGGAGCATTTTACCGACCTTCAAGTGGGCCGAAAGCCTGACACTGGAAGGGGCTCGTAAGCCCATCTGGGCCAAAGCCCATGGGTGAGCTGATGGTATTCGGGGTCGGCATCCGAGTCCTTTGGGCCGGAGCCTTACCCCGGTGTAAGATGTTGTGGTCTGGTCTTGAGTCCTTTGGTAGAGGCCCAGGACGATGGGGATTCGGTTGGGTTGGGCCTGTGCAGTGGGACTTCCTGTGCATAGAGCCTGGAGACCTAATCATAATTGAATAAGGTAACTCCAAAGGTAGTGATTGGATTGGATTCCACTTGCACCTTTCAAGGAGATTGTGTTGGACCCAAGTTATGGCAACTAATTACTAGGAGTCCTAATCCGATTCGGAGAAGGATTCTAAAGGTGGTGAGTACTATAAATACAAGGTCAAGGTTACAATTAACAGGTAATACCTACTTTTGAGCACTAAACACTTAGCCTCCATTGTTAAACCTTGTGAACTGCCTATACTTATTCTCACACTGGAGCTATCCCCGTGCCAAGACAAGCCGTCAAGCTTCTGTGTGATCTGTTATTATCATGAGGTTCTAGCGTGGATTCTGTGATTGGACGCTTAAAGTGAAACTTAAGCGTTAACACAAATATTTCCCGACAAAACGAATATTTTATGACCACTTACTTACTTTGCAAAATTTACATATTTCACTTATAACTAAAGCATTATATCAAATCAACACATTATTATTCAAAATAATAATTTGAAAAATTAAATCTTTATTTATAAAAAGTTGGGGTCTTACAGTTCTACTAAGGGGGAGTCTTACTAAGGGAGAGTATTAATATTTTTAATTATTGTCATCATCAAAAAGGGGGAGATTGATAAGGTATTTTTTTAGAATATATTTTGATGGTAACAATAATTGGGAAATAGGGTAATTATATTAGAATTTTCTCCATAGGTTTTATTTGTGTGTCAAATCTTATTTACTTGGATCAAAAATAGTTTCTACATTAAACCACCAAAAACGTTTTTCTAAATTGAACTAATATTTACCTAACCTTGATAATTAATATCAAGTGTTAAAAATATTATTTCACAAAATAACATTTCTCCAAGGCAAGGAGTATTTCTATTTTATTTCAAAATAAAATATTCATATTTAAGCTTTCAAATATTATTTTCACAAAAAAGGGCAAATTTTTTTTTTACCAAAATTATGTGTGTACATCCATGTATGTATGATTCATCAATTTTATGTGTACATAAGTGTGTGCATCCATGTATACAAAAAAGGAAAATAAAAGTTTGCATTTAATTGCCACATGAGATAAAAGAAATGAGACATTCTTTTGGGACAATCCTTGCTGAATCCGTCCATGTGCTGTGAAATGGGTTTTGAAATTCAAATTAAGTATGTGAGCATATAAGCATTAAATGCTAGAAGGTTGTCAAAATTTTCAAAGGTCTTAGCCTTCAATATTCGGATGGTTTTGTTGAGAGGGCAATTCGTGTGATCTGATATTTCTAACCAAATGGTTTTTAGTCTTTGATTTCTCAAAAAGACCATTTTTTTCCCTTGCTTGAAAATCCTATAAATAGGAAACTTTTCTTACATTTCCTGTGAGACCCCAGATTTTATCAATAATGATTTAAATTTTGTCGAAATAATTTTTAATATTATGGTGTGAATTTGAGATAATATTATAGTTGTGGGTAGTATTTATAAATTTTGCAAAGTATGCAAGTGGTTATATTATATTCGATTGGTCGGGGAATATTCGGTTTAGCGGGGAATATTAGTACAACTACTCAATCATTGGTGGACTCCACAATGTAATTATTGTCGGATTGAAAAACGACAAAAAATATTTTATTGAAATAACGGCGGAAGTTTTACCGTTGATCTTGTTGAACTACTTTCGGTAGTAAAAGTAAAGATGTCGTGTGGTTGCATAGTAGCACCACCAGTATTGATTATTGATGCTTATGTGTGAAGTCACTCGGTTTGATTCCATTATTGTTGATTAATGATATGAATTATTATAAGCGATAATGACGTTTTGTTTTATTCAGTATTATTAACGTAATAAAATGCGAAACATCTTTTATATAAAATGAATACTTTATTAAAGTTATTACATAAATAGAATATATTATATTTTATTATGCATAGTGTTGCATAGTGTTTTGCATAGTGTTTTGTATAGTGTTGCATAGTGTTTGCATAGTAAAATGTTTTTATATAAATAGAATATATGATATTTTATTTAAAAGATTTTGCTTTAAATATGGACCGTCAGATTAAAGTAAATCAATCTGGACCGTTCATGGATTAATTACTATGCATTCTATTTTCCTATAAATAAAGCTCATTCCTTCATTATTTTCTTACGAATTCAATTTGAAACTCTAGAGAGAAATTATAGAGAGAAGCTATAGAGAAAATCTATAGAGAGAAAGAAGAAGAGTATTACGGTACTTCACTACTTTGATATCCAAATGTCTTTTACGGTGAGGGATATTATTTGTTGTACTTGTAAGGGGTGTTATTCTTTCTTATTCATGAAGAGAACTTCATTATTCCATTCTTTATTATTCTCGGTGGAATAACTCGTATCTGCTATGACATACCTATACTTGGTGAAATCCTCTGTTATTCCATTCTTTATTATTACATTGGAATAACTTTTGTATCTGTGACATACCTATACATAATCAGATATGTCGTGGTTTACCCTATACTTGGTGACATTCTTCTATTATTACATTTGGAACATCCATACGTCATGTGTTTTACACCGACCGTTTCTTTTATTATTATTCTGTTGGAACATCTCATACATGTGTTTTACACCGGACTGGTTCCGCTTTATCATTCATTGAATATCTTATCTTTGTTTTTCATTTCCATCTTTATTATTACATTGGAACATCCATTGTTGTGAATTTCACACGAACTTTCTGATTATTATTATTCTGTTGGAATAACTCCATGAAATCGCATGTAGGTGATTTCCTTTGTTATTCCATTCTTTATTATACCCGAATGGTTAAAACTTTGAAATATACTCCATGAAATTAGTAGAATATCCTTGATATTTGTGTTTCATCCAAGCCTTTCATGGAAATATTCTTGATCATTCTTGAATTTTACTCTACAAAAACAAAGATCTTGAACTTGACGTTAATAATTCCTAGATAAATTAATTCTTGAACTTGTTTTATTGAATTCTTATATCATTGTCATCATCTTCATGTTTATATTATGTTGAAAGTTATCTTTGGCTTACGTGCATAGATGAACTTAGTATGATTATGACCGGGGTTCATTCGGTATAATCATGGCTTGATATAAATGATGTGACAAAAGTCCTCGATGGCACAGAATGTCACGATGGATAGTTTTGGTATGATTATGACCGAGGGTGATTCGGTATAGTCATGACCATTGATAATTTGATGAAAATCCTTGACCAGTGGTACAGGGGATGATTAAATATTGTGGTTTATTCATTAAACCGAGTCTTAGTGATAAAAATTGATGAAAACCTTTAAAACCTAAAATAGTAGACTTTATTTTCTACTTTGACTCTTTTAATGGATTGCATATTCATTTATTTTGCATTATCTTAGTCATTAAAGCCGGTTGTCTATTGTATTTTATCGGTTTAACATTGTTGAAGGCTAATGATAATTTATTTTGCATTATCTTAGTCATAATATTTCTTCTTGGGCTAGTCGAGCTCACCCTTTCTTTCTTTGTTTCTCTTGAAATGAGAATATAAATTTGGGACAGTCGGGAATTATATATGAGTTTAAATACAAATATTAAATATAAATAAAAGTAACTTCTTGAGAACCCAATATCTCACACCCCTTGAAAATAAAGTCCTCATTACAATTATTGATGTACTAGATTATTTTACAAAAATAGTGAGGATTACTAAAACAAGCTTCTAGAACCATCATTCCAAAATACCCACATCTCGTGAGTTTAAATACAAATATTGTCTTCTAGACAATTCACACCTTTCATTATTATTGACTCACGGACTTCTACAAGAAGAAAATTCCATGGAACAAAAAAGAAAAAGGGTGAAAAGGGTGAGCTCAACTAGCCCGATAAAGAATATTATGACTAAGATAATATACAACAAATTATCCTTAGTCTTCAACGAGGGAAAAATCGATAGAATATAATAGACAACAAGTTTTAGATCAACAAGCTGCGGTGAAACAACAATTCATTAGAAGAGTTAAGTAGAGAATGAAATCTACTATCATCTATGAATTTAAAAAGTCCATCATCATATTTTATCCTGTAACATCAATCAATATACATCTTGATATACATCTTTGCTTTCTACGGGCCAAAGATATTCATTTATATCACCAGTTGGTCATTTTCATCTCAACACACATTCATCTTTTTCTTCTGGGCCAAAGATATTCATCGAGTAATCATTCATCTTTCTTTTTTCTGAGCCAAAGATATTCATCAAATACCACCATTAAGGGCGAGGATGATGAAAAACATTTTAGAAACGAAATCGATGTAAGATGAAGGACAAATATTAGGGATTAAGTATTTTGGTTTATCCAAATTCAATAATACTCCATAATAACCAAGTGTGAAGTAGAATTCAAAAATAAAGATCAAAACATGGATCTGATCAAATATAGTAACCATAAAAGACATCTGGGACGAAAAAAAGAAAATTTCATTTTTTATTGAATAGTGTATTATGAATATCGTGAATAGTCGTGAATAGTGTCAGTATCGTGAATAGTAACTTGACACAAAAAAGTTCCAAATTTGATTAAAAAGTTCAAACCAATATTTTGGCGTAATGATATTGAAGAAAATAATATCATTTAAGAAGAAAATAACATCCCTTACCTCGAAAGAATCGATTGCTTGAATGAAAGGTCGGAAGTGATCTTTGAATGAAACTTGTCTTGAACAACAACTCTCAAAGTATCTAAATACTCACAAAATCGCTCGATAATATAGAGAGAAGAGAAAAAGCTTATGTTTACGGTGTGATTTTCAATTCTAACTTAGCCCTCTATTTATAGGAAAATGTTAGCCGCAGGAAAGCGACTTGACACTGCTTTACTGATGGCTTTACTTACTACTATTGCCACCCACCACATTTGAAATAAAATTCAGCACATTTCTTCACCAACCACAAGTGGGGCCCACTCAATTCTAGAATTTTCCACCAAAATCAATTATAAACCTAATTTCAAATCGATGTCACCTCTTAAAATTCATAACAAATCATTACGTTCATTTTTAACGGTTCAAAATTTGTGGACATATACTCAACTTATATATATATAACATATCCAAAAATCACAACGATCCAACGGTCGGATTAAAAATTATAACTCACATGATATATCGTAAAAATCTTGATTTGATTTTAATACCTCCATTCAACCAAAATTATTGATAAAACACCTCAACATTAAATCCTTCAATTATAACCACATAAAATAAATAAATCCATCATTTATATCCACATCAAATAAATATTTCCTTATCATATAAATCAATAATTAATTATTCACAAATAATATTACGAATCACAATTATAACAACCGGGTAGTTCCCGGAAAGAGGGGGCTTTCGATAAGGATTTCTCCTTCTTGGCGCATGATTAGGTGACCAAACCTCTCCTTAGAGCGAAACTTTCTAGACATTGCCAATAATGTTATCTAATAATATTATTCAAATAATATGAATTATTGATCGATAATGGGAAATCTTTGTGCGATGACAATTATTGAAACAACAATAATATAAATATATAATAAAATAAAATAAAATATTAAAAAGTAATTCTTTGTAATTTATTGAATCGATAAAATAAAATATTTAAAGTAATTATTCGTAACAATTATTGAGTAGTTTAAAAACTTCAAACTTCTTCGTAAATCGATAATTCAAAAATCGTGTGTAATCCATGTATGCTACTTGTGCACCACGCATATTCTTATATTTTAACCATTAACCATTATTCAAGCGGTTAATAGCAGTAACAACTTCTGTGTTATTTATAAACTCTCAACTTTGTCGTTTCTTTCATCAAGCGAGTTATTACATACATTATAGGCCCACGATGGTTCTTGGCAAATCGTATATAACAAGAATATTCCACGAAAACGAACCTTCCCAGAACAAAAAAAATGAATATTTTATAACCACTTCACATTTCACCCAAATATCAACTCCTTAAGAATATTCCACGACCAAACGAATATTCCAAACAAAAAAATGAATATTTTATCCCGACAACAGAATATTTCCACGACCAACGAATATTCCCCATATATTCTAAATTACTCCCCATTAGTTTGAAAGGACCTTGAAAAAATGAATATTTTAACCACTTATTTTGTAAAATTTGCACATTTCCCACCCCATAATTATATCAATTAACTCCTTATTATTTCAATAATAAATAGAAAATTTAATTTTTATTTTAATAATAAGTTGGGGTCTTACAACCTCCCCTCCTCCTTATGAAATTTAGTCCTCGAAATTGGCGTCACGTGCGTACAGTGTTTTGAAAGGTGAGGGTACCTCGCTTTCGCTTTCATTTATTCCAACTCCCAGTCATTTCCTCGATAGCATGGTTCCTCCACAAAACCTTGACTTGTGGTATAACCTTTGTTAGTAGGATATGCTCTTTCTATCAATATCTTGACAGGTACCTCCTCGTCGTTAAATCTTGACTATCTCAAATGCAGTTCTACGCATAATAATGTGGTTTGGGTCTTTCACATATTCTGAAGCATAGATATGTGAAAAACATTATGAACACGAGACATACTTGGAGGTAATCTTGAGTCTATAGGCCACATTTCCTATTCGGTCAAGAATCTCAAATGGACCAACAAATGCGTGGATTGAGCTTTCCTCTCTTCCCAAATCTTGTAACTCCCTTCCATGGAGCAATACGTAACGATACATGATCTCGATATTAAACTCCACGTCCTTTCGATGAAGATCGGCATAACTCTTTTATCGATCTTGTGAGGTCTTTATCGTTCTTGGGATCATTTGAATCTTTTACGTAGTCATGCGTACTAATTACGGTCCCAACAACGTTGCTTCTCCCACCTCGTCCCAACATCTTTGGAGAAACGACACTTTCGTCCATATAATGCCTCGAATGGAGCCATTTATATACTTGCTTGATAAGCTTGTGTTGTAGGAGAATTCCACCGATGTGATACTTATCCCAACTTCCTTTAAAATCTAGGACCACGAGTCTTAATAGATCTTGAGGTTTTGATAGTCCTTTTTGATTGCCCGTCCGTTTTGAGGATGGTATCTTTGAAGAACAGATAAATAAATCCGTGCCCATAGCTTTACTGCAAGCTAACCCAAAATCGTGAAGTGAATCTTGGGTCACGATCAAAACTATGGATCTTGGCATGCCATGCAATCTCACAATCTCATTTACGTACATACTAGCAAGGCGTTCAAGGGAATAAGTCTCACGTATATGGGCAAAAAATGAGCCGACTTGGTTAATCTATCAACAATAACCCAAATCGCATCTATACCTTGAGAAACCTTGGGAAGACCCATAACAAAATCCATAGTAATGTGTTCCCACTTCCATTTGGAATCTCAAGTGGTTGCAATGGACCCTTTGGCACTTGATGCTCGCCTTTTACGTTGACAAGTTAAACACCTCGAGATAAACTCCATGATCTCTTTCTTCATATTGCTCCACCAAAATGTATATCGAAGATCGTGATACATTTTGTACTCCCGAGATGGATTGCAAATGGTGTGTGTTGTGTGCCTCCATCATGATTACATGCTTCAAGTCGAATCGTTAGGAGCATAAAGTCAGGAGTTGACTCTAAGTATTCCTTCTTCATCGATTCTTGCCTCGGAATAGCACCTTCTTGCACTTTCTTTTTCATACGCATCGGCTCTCGTGTGCACGTGGCTTGAGCGACTTTAACTTTATCGATTAAAGTCGGTTCTACTTTCGTATATTTGCCATCATCATGTGGGTACTTGGAGCCTTTAACTCTATCTCCATCCTTTGTAAATCGTATAAAAAATGGCCTTTGTGTTAACAACATTGCACTTCGTGCCGCGTATGATCTTACCTTTCGATCGTCGGCTCTGACGTTTGCTTTTCGGGATGATATTGAATGTTATGGTCGTAATCCTTCAATGACTCGAGCCAACGTCGTTCTTTGCGTATTGAGTTCCTTTTGGGTGAAGAAATATTTGAGGCTTTTATGATCAAATATAAATCTCCACTTTCTCCCCATACGGTAGTGTCTCCATTTTTCAACGCATAAAAAAGCATTGCTGCCGACTCGGATCATGAGTAGGATAATTCCTCTCATATTCTTTGAGTTATCGCGAGGCATAAGCTATGACTTTCCCATGTTGCATGAGAACACATCCTAACCCTTTGCACGAAGCATCGTTTGTAGATAACAAATCCATCCGAACCGATGGTATTGTCGAGCAGTGCGAAATGAGTCTCCTCTTGAGCTCTTGGAAACTCTTCTCGCATTCCTCGCTCCATCCCAAATTTTGCATCTTTAGAAGTCGGTTGAGTTAACGGAGTAGCGATTGAAAAATCCTTCCACGAATCTCAGATAATAACCATTAAGCCCGAAAGCTACGCACTTGATCATGACTTTGGTTGCTCCCAACTTTGGATTGCTTGATCTTTGTTAGGGTCAGCGAGATACTCCATGTTTTGACACCACGTGCCCAAGGAATGCTACTTCCTTAAGCGAACTTCGCATTTCTTGACTTGGCATATAGCTTGTTGTCACGAAGTCTTTGAAGTACCGACTTCAAATGGTGCTCATGATCTTCACGACTTTTGGAATAGATGAGGATGTCATCAATAAAGACAACAACGAATCGATCCAATATTCCTTGAATACGCGGTTCATCATATCCATGAAAGCGGCGGGGAGCATTAGTCGATCAAAAGACATGACTAAGAATTCATAATGCCGTCTGCAGGAGTTACGAAGGCGGTCTTTGGAATATCCTCGGTTTAAATCTTGGTGATGATATCGAGCGAAGATCGATCTTTGAAAAGTATTGTGCTCCTTGCAAGCTAGTCAAAACGGTCATCAATGCGAGGTAGTGGATACCTATTCTTGATGGTGACATGGTTTAATTCTCGGTAGTCGTCAAAGTCGCATACTCCGTCTTTCTTCTTTACAAATAAAATAGGAGCACCCCGAGGAGATGTCTTTAGCCAGAATGAAACAGATGTCCCAAGGAGATGTAAAAGACCGATGTCTAACAATTCACTGTAGTTGGACTTTTAACTCACGAAGTTCAATAGGAGCCATTCGATATGGGGTTTTAGAAATGGGCTTTGTACGGTTCAAGATCAATAAAGAATTGACTTCACGCTCGGGGGTAGACCGGAAGTTCTTGAAATCGTCGGAAATTCATTAACAACGAAATATTATTCAAATCGGCGTGTTTTGTTTCAAGTCCATAATATGGGCTAAGAAAGCTTGACATCCGTTTTTTCAATAAGCGAATAGCTTTATGGCTTGATATGATAGTGATTGATTTTAGTGGTTTAGTTGCTTGAATTAAATATAACGGGTTGGTTAGGAATATGAAAACTATGACCTTACGAAAATAATCAATTTTGGCATGATGAGTGGTTAACCATCAATCCTAAAATCACATCAAATCTGAGTATCTTTAAAGAAATAAGATCAATAGGTAATGTGATTGTGCCAACTTGGATCAAGCAAGATTTATAAACGTAGATGTAACGAAGGTTTCACCCAACGGAGTTTCAACGAGATAAGTTAAAGTCCCTTTTCTCGGTCGAGTTTAAGCGTTGAGCACTGGCGGGAGAGATAAAAGAATGGGTAGAACCGGTATCTAGTAAGGTATAAACTTACAAAGAGTTCAAGATTAGCTTACCCGTGATCACCTCGTTCGGGTTTCTCGCATTTTGGCGATCGCGACAAACGCCCTTCCTTGAACCACCAGACTTTGTTTTGTCGTGTAGTAAGCCTTTGGTGCCATAGTCCAGTTGGACTTGACTTTGCTCTTCTGGACAAAATCGGGGCTATGTGATGATCTTTTCCACAATTGAAACACACCTTGGAAGGCATGAGCAGTTTGGACTTATGTGTCCCTCTCTCTCGCATCAGTAGCATCTAGCGGCGGTCGTCTCTCTCCCCAGAATTTGTTGTTGGTCTTGGTCTTTGATGTCTTGATGTCTTTTCGTCGTTGTTGAATCTCCTCTTTTGAAATTTCCACTTGACTCACCTCTCCTATTATCATGGCCACGATGACCACCCAGAGTGGTTCTGGCTTTTGTCCCGTATTTTTCCTCTCCTCATTGGTTATCATCGCTCCGATATTTCTTTATCATTAGTGTATGACCACAGTTGTGGTCCCTCGGTTGAACATACTCGTTATCACGCTCTAATAATTGAGCCACATTACAACATCTGAATATAAAGAAAATTTATGAGAGATAAGATATTATCGAATCTCGGGTTTTAGACCTCTCGAAACATCCACGTCATCGTTCCTCATTTTCTACCAAATGAGGTGCGAACACAGATAACTCATGAACTTAGCCTCGTATTGGGACACTTGTCGTCGTATTTGTTACATTCGATCTAATAAACTCTACCTCCTTCATATGATGAATACTTTCGGAAAGTACTTGTCATTGAACGATTCTGAAATTTTTCCCAAGACATGTTGAGTGCGGTTGGTTTGAGTGCAGCTTCACAGATTCCCACCGATGTCTGCCTCACCACGGAACATAAAGGTGGCGAATGGAACCTTGTGTTCCTCAAATGCGACCCAAGACATCGAATATCTTGGTCATTTGCTTAACCCACGTTTACTGCCTTAATCGGATCGGGCTTTCCCAAAATCTGGTGGTCCCAACTCCTTGAGCGCTTGCTTGTGATGACGGGCAGCGTTCTTTATCATTTCCACCGTATTTTGTACACGAGTCTCCTAAATGCGATTTTTGCATGAACTGCAAAAAGCTTCTAAACATCGCATCATTCATCGTTTGCTCGGTAGTGTTGTTTTACGGGAGGAATATTGCCTTCTGTTTGCACGTTCTCTTGGTTGGTAATCAAAGGTTGTTCCACGGTCTCATAGACTCCATTGTTAACGTTCTCATTTGCCATTCTTAAAAAGCGCCATAAAATAAGGGTTAATTAAACAAATTAACATATCACATAATATCCTATATTATGGCCGCCAACAAATAAGCTTAGGTAGGACACCTTAGCTAAGAAGGATTTACTCATCTCTCCCCTCTGAGTTCTATTCCCCGATCTCATTGAGAGACCATATCCTAAGCTCACGATACCAAGCTGTGGCGCCCCCCCAAAATAGGTATACATCACCCATTCGAGTCGCCAAATACATGAGTGCAGAAAAATAACTACAACTTTATTAATACATTGTCGTGCAAAATACGACAACACATCTTTGTGAGTTTAAATACAAATATTGTCTTCTAGACAATATCCACACCCAAATAAAGTCCTCATTACAATTATTGATGTACTATTTTTACAAAATAGTGAGGACTACTAAAACAACTATCTAGAACCATCACTTCCATACCACCATTTAGTTCTTCTTATGTTCTCACTTCACGAGAAAAAAATGGAACAAAAAGGAAAAGGGTGAACTCAACTAGCCCGATAAAGAATATTATGACTAAGATAATATACAACAAATTATCCTTAGTCTTCAACGAGGAAAAATCGATAGAATATAATAGACAACAAGTTTTAGATCAACAATGCTGCGGTGAAACAACAATTCATTAGAAGAGTTAAGTAGAGAATGAAATCTACTATCATCTATGAATTTAAAAGTCCATCATCAATATTTTATCCTGTAACATCAATCGATATACATCTTTTATTCACTACGGGCGAAAGATATTCATTTATATCACCGATTGGTCATGTTCATCTCAACACACATTCATCTTTGCTTTTCTACGGGCCAAAGATATTCATCGATAATCATTCATCTTTTACTTCTGAGGCAAAGATATTCATCAATATACCACCATTAAGGGTGAGGATGATGAAAAACATTTTGAGAGAACGAATCCGATAAAATGAGAAGGACAAATATTAGGGATTAAGTATTTTGGTTTATCAAATTCAATAATACTCCATAATAACCAAGTGTGAAGTAGAATTCAAAATAAAGATCAAAACATGGATCTGATCAAAATAGTAACCATAAAAGACATCTCAGAGACGAAAAGAAAATTTCATTTTTAGGTGAATAGTCTTAAGTATTAAATGAATAGTGTTAAGTATCGTGAATAGTATCGTATCGTGAATAGTAACCCAACACAAAAAGTTCCAAATTTGATTAAAAAGTTCAAACCAATATTTGGCATAATGATATTGAAGAAAATAATATCATTTAAGAAGAAAATAACATCCACTTACCTCGAAAGAATCGATTACTTGAATGAAAGGTCGGAAGTGATCTTTGAATGAAACTTATCTTGAACAACAACTCTCAAAGTATCTAAATACTCACAAAATATACTCGATAATATAGAGAGAGAAAGAAAGCTTATGTTTACGGTGTGATTTTCAATTCTAACTTAGCCCTCTATTTATAGAAAAATGTTAGCCCCCTAGAAGCGACTCTTGACTTTCTTTACACGATGGCTTTACTGCTTACTATTGCCACCACCACATTTAAAATAAAATTCAACACATTTCTTCACCAACCACAAGTGGGGCCCACTCAATTCTAGAATTTTCCACCAAAATCAATTATAAACCTAATTTACGAATCAGATCCCCTCTTAAAATTCATAACAAATCATTCGTTCATTTTAACGGTTCAAAATTTGTGGACATATACTCAACTTATATATGTATAACATATCCAAAAATCACAACGATCAACGGTCGGATTAAAAATTATAACTCATGAAATATATCGTAAAAATCTTTGATTTGATTTTAATACCTCCATTCAAACAAAATTATTGATAAAACACCTCAACATTAAATCCTTGAATTAAAATAAAATAAATAAATAATAATAAAACACCTCGAATCATTAAATCCTTCAATTATAACCACGTAAAATAAAATAAATTTATCACACTATTTTTACCGAGAATAGTGAGGACTACTAATACTATCATACGAGATAGTCACTCCGGTTTCACAGCCTAGTTCGACTATATTCTCATTTCTGAAGAAACGGTGAAAGAAAGGGTGAGCTCAACTAGCCCGATGAAAAATATTATGACTAAGATAATGCGGGATAAATTATCATTAGCCTTCAACAATGTTAAGCGATAAAATATAATAAACATCAAGTTTAAGCTGCGAGCTGAAACAAGCAATCCATTAAAAAAGTCAAGTAGAGAATAAAATCTACTATCTTTTATAATTTAAAAGGTTTTTCATCACTTTTTATCATTTGAGACTCGACAATAAATAATCCACATCATCCACCTTTTCTGACCAGGATATTCATTAGGGTCACGACCACAAATTATCCATGTACTACGGGCGAGGATATTCGTGTATTCATCAATGGTCATAATCATGCCAACAACTATCCATCAATGCACTACTTCACGGACAATGAGGACTTTACCATATCATTTATAACATTACGACGGTCATGATTATCTTGAATAATCCCTGTCATAATCATACCAAAGTCCATCTATACACTACAGAGCCACAGATGACTTTCAACATAATATAAACATGAGGATGATGACAATGATATAAGAATTCAATAAAACAAGTTCAAGAATTAATTTAACCAAGAACTAATAACGTCAAAATTATCGACATGATACTTCTTTGTAGAGTAAAATTCAAGAATGCTCGGAAGAATATTTCCATGAAAGATCTTTGGATGAAGCGCCAAATATCAAGGATATTCCACTAATTTCATGGAGTATAGAAGTTAAAACTTTAACCAACCGAGTATAATAAAGAATTGAATAACAAAAGAAATCACCGAGCATCGATGAAGGCGCGCATGTAGGTTATTCTAACGAATAATAAATACGGAACAGAGTCCGGTAAATAAAACGATTGCGAGCGAGGATATTCCAACAGAATAATAATAAAGATTTTAACTAGGTCCGGCGTAAAAGCATTGTGAGAACGGAATATTCTAATAGAATAATTAAGATTTTAACCGAGTCCCGTAGGCGTAAGCATTGTGACAAGATATTCCAACGAACAATAAAGAATGGAATAACGAAGAATTTCACCAAGTATAGGGTAGCCATGATCTGAGTTATTCCAACGAATAATAAAGAATGGAATCACGAATTTCTCTTCATGACAACAAAAGGAATAATACCCCTTACCTCAGAAGAAACTGGATACTAGAATAGTGAGGTAGCAGGTTTCTCTTCTTCTATAAATTTTCTCTCTATAGCTTCTCTCTATAATTTCTCTCTATAATAATTGCTCTATAGCTTTAGTGAATTGGTGAGAAATGAAGGAAAAACGAGCTTTCTATTTATAGAAAAATATAGTTTCGATAATTGCACGTTTGGGGCTCAAAAAAATTTAATCTAATATACCCCAACTTTTCTTTCATTTTTAATTTAGTCCTGCAAATATTATCAAACTTGCACCACCTCCTCTAATAGTAAATAATGTGAATCAATAGTTTAATCGTTTAAATCAATAGTTATAATCATGTGAAAATACGAATTACGGTATAGTACCTCCATCTATACCTCCATCTTTAATTTAATCATGCAAGTATTATCAATATTGCACCAACTCCCCTAATAGTATAAGAATGTGATTTAATAGTATACACATGTGAACAAATAGTTATATAAGAATGTGAATTAGTAGCAATTAACTTATCATTTATCCGATAAATTCCCTGATTTATAAATATAACCCTCAGACATCAATTATCATCGGAATAAATGTCGATTTCCACTAACACTAATAATCCCAACACAATAGAACTATCAAATTCATCTTTAATCAACACAAACTTATTCATCATTAATATTATAACTCACAATATTTAACAACCCGTGCTTCTCGAAGAAAGAGGGGATTTCAATAAGGATTTCTCCCTATTGAATGCGCAATTAGGTGACCAAACCTCTCATTGGCAAGAACTTCTGACATTATAAATATTGCGATTTAATATTATGAATAACTTTGTCGCCTCTCGATTATTGATTTAATAATATATCATATAATGCGAGATAATCTTTGTGACAATAATCGAATCAATAATATGAGAGATATGATGCAACAATTACTGTAGCAATAATTGAGTATAATTGAGTAACTTCTCACGTAAGCATCAATAATCAATACCGTGTGCTACTATGCAACCACGCAAAATTCTTCGTACTTTTACTACCGAAAGTTCAACGATTATTAACGATAAAACTTTCGCCATTATTTTCATAAAAATATTTTGGCGTTTTCTCAATCCGAAATGATAATTACATTGTGAGGTCCACCAATGATTATATTAGTTTTATGAATATTCCACCTTAAAAGCGAATATTCCCCACCAATAGAATATAATATAACAACTTGCATACTTTCACGAAATTTAAAAATACTACCCACAACTATAACATTATAACAAATTCATTCCATAATATTCAAAAATGATAATTATAGAAAAATCATCTTTATTCATAAAAGCGGGGTCTTACAACCTCCCTTCTTATAAAATTTTGCCCTCGAAATTAGGAGTGCGTTACACGGTATGTCGAAGAGGTAAGGATACCTTAATTTTATTTCAGATTCTAACTCCCAGGTCATTTCCTCAACATCGTGGTTTCTCCTCAAAACTTTAACTTGAGGTATAACCTTGAGCGTAGAATATGTTCCTTCTTATCCAAGATTTGAACAGGAACCTCTTCATATGTCAAATCTTCCGCTATTTCGTCCGGTTCTAACTCAATAATGTGGTTCGGGTCTTCCACATATTTACGTAACATGGATATGTGAAAAACGCTATAAACACGAGACATACTTGGCGGTAAAGCGAGTCTATACACCACAGTTCCTACTCGATCGAGGATTAAAAATGGGCCAATGAATCGAGGATTGAGCTTTCCTCTCTTTCCAAATCTCGTAACTCCTTTCCATGGAGCAACACGTAACAACACATGATCTCCAATATCAAATTCCATGTCCTTTCGATGAAGATCAACATAACTCTTTTGTCGATCTTGTGAGGTTTTTATACGTTGTCGGATCGTTTGAATCTTTTTAAAGAGTCATACGTATCAACACCGGTCTCAAATAAACATTGCTTCACCCACCTCATCCCAAAGATAATTTGAAACGACACTTTCTTCCATACAACGCTTGAATGGAGCCATGCCAATACTTGCTTGATAATTGTTGTTGTATGAAAACTCCACCAACAATAAGAACTTGTCCCAACTTCCCTTGAAATCGAGGACACGTAGTCTTAATAAATCTTCAAGAGTTTGAATAGTTGTAAGACCCGACTTTTATAAATAAAGATGAATTTTTCAATAAATATTATTTTTGAATATTATGGAATAAATTTGATATAATGTTATAGTTGTGGATAATATTTATAAATTTTGCAAAGTATCACAAGTCGTTATAAAATATTACGTTTGATGGGGAATATTCTTTTTGTTAGGGAAAATATTAGTCTACAGCGCTCAATCATTGGTGGACCCCATAATGAAATTATTGTCGGATTGAAAAATGACAAAATATTTTATAAAAATAACGGGTAGGAGATATTCTGCGTCGCTTTAAAGCATTGAACTACCCGGTGGTAAAAAATGCGATGTCTGGCGTGGTTGCATAGTAGCCTACGGTATTGATTATTGATGCTTATGTGAGAAGTCACTTTCGGCTATGCTCGATTATTACTTTCTGAATTCTTTGCATCATATCTCTTATATTATTGATTCAATTATTGTCACATTATCATCATATAATATGTTATAGTATTAAATCAATAATTGAGGGCGACAAATTATAAATGATTAATAATTGTTGAAAGATTAAATATGTGTTGATGAAAAAAAATGATTTGTGGTAAGTTTGATTATTTTATGGGGGACTCATATGTCATCATCTAAGAGTCTCTTCGTCGATAGTATTTACCTTCGTCGATAGTAATTACCTTCGTCGATAGTAATTACCCTTGTGAATAGTATTTACCTTCATCGATAGTAATTACCTTCGTCAATAGTAATTACCCTTGTGAATAGTATTTACCTTCGTCGATAGTATTTACCTTCATTAATAGTAATTACCTTTACGGACGTCGAACCACTTATCGTTTTTCACATTACAAAGCGTCCGAACCACTTGTCGTTTCACATTCTGAGGCGTCGAACCACTTTTCTTTTCACATCATTAGTCGTCAAGCCACTTGCCTTTTCACACGGCGGGGTGCTTGAGCTAGAGATCTTCTATAAATAGAGGCCTAGGGCTTCATTATTTTTCACAAATTCATTCAAAGCTATAGAGAGAAAGTATAGAGAAAGAAGAAGAGTATTTTGTTCTTCTACTGCTAACTGCGGTATTCAATCTCCTACCAAATGTAAGGGGTGTTATTCTTTCTTATTCATGAAGAGAGAAGCTGTTGTTATTCCATTTGCTTATTATTACATTGGAATAACTTTTGTCTGTGATTTTACCCAATACTTGGTGACATTCTTCTATTATTACATTGGAACATCCACATGCATGTGTTTTACAGGACTGGTTAAATCTTTATTATTATTCATTTGGAACATCACATGCATGTGTTTTACGTGACTAGTTCCATTCTTTATTATTCTGTTGGAACATCCACATGTTTTACGGATGCGTTTCTTTATTTTACACTGGAACGTTATTTATTATTACATTGGAATAACTTTATTTATTATTGCTTGGAATCTGTGAATGCATGGTGATTTCTTTTGTTATTCTATTCTTTATTATACCCAGTTAGTTAAAACTTTGACTTATACTCCATGAAATTAAGGGAATATCCTTGATATTTGCATTTCATCGATATCTTTTTCATGGAAATATTCTTGATCATTCTTGAATTTTACTCTACAAAAAGCGATATCATGTTGATAATTTGGGCGTTAATAATTCTGGATAAAATAATTCTTGAACTTGTTTTATTGAATTCTTATATCATTGTCATCATCCTCATGTTTATATTATGTTGAAAGTCATCATGGCTGTGGTGCATAGATGGACTTGGTATGATTATGACCGAGACTATTCGGTGTAATCATGGCCAGTAATGTTACAAATGATGTGATAAAAAATCCTCGATTGGTAGTAGTGCATTGGTGGATGATTGTTGGCATGATCATGACCATTAATGAATACACAAATATTCTTGGCCCGTAGTGCATGAATAATTGTGGTCGTGATACTTAAAGAATATCATGGCCAGTAGTCTTGAGGTGATTCGATGATGTGGAATATTTATTAAAGGCTGAGTCTCGCCTATAACGATGATGAAAAACCTTTTAAAACCTAAAAGATAGTAGACTTTATTTTCTACTTGACTCTTTTAATGGATTGCTTATTCGTTGCTTGATTAAGCGGGTTTACAGTCTATATATTTTATCGGTTTAACGTTGTTGAAGACTATTGATAATTTATTACGCATTATCTTAGTCATAATATTTCTTCTTGGGCTAGTTGAGCTCACCCTTTCTTTCCTTTATTCTCTTGAAATGAGAATATAAATTTGGGACGAGTCGAGGAAGCGAGTGATGGTCACGAAGATAGCATTAGTAGTCCTCACTATTACATGAAATAGTGTGATAATAATTGTAATGAGGACTTTTTTTTTGAGTTTGTATAATATCTAGTAGGCGAAATTTGTATTTAAACTCACGATTTATGTCGTATTATACAGCAGATTATGTTAATAAGTTGTATTTAAATTACATACCATGTAAGTGGCGACCCAAGATGGGTGATGTATACCTAATTTTAGGGCGTCACGGTTGGTATCGAGCTTAGGGATATGATCCTGGCTAAGATGTGAGAATAGTACTAGGAGGGGAGGCGGGGAATACCTTAGCTAGTATGACCTACTAAGTTTATGTCTTTATTTTATTGGTTGGTCGGAAGATAGGGATAATTTGTTACATGTCAATTAACCTTTTGTTTTGTGGCGATGTCTGAAAATGACATCGAGAATGTTGAGAATAGCAATGGGCCTTGACGTCGTTGATTCACCACATATCGATAATCGGGGATAATGTGCATCGGGAAGGCGTGATCCTCATCACGAAACAACAACCTTGACCAAATGATGAATGATCAAATGTTCGGAGGCTTTTATGCAATTTATGCAAGACAATGAGCGAGGCGACTCTGTCCAAAAGCGTAGGTGGAAACACGAAAAACTCTCGGGCGGTCACCATTAAACAATTCGAGGCTGGGACCACCGGAGTTTAAGGGTGAGCAGAAACCACCAGGCGGAAGCATGGATAAAAGCAGATTACAAGATATTTGAAGTCTTGGGATGCTCAGAGAGCAAAGGTTCCCCTTCTTAGCCTTTATGTTGCTTGTGGAGAAATGATTCTTGGCGGGAATCGGTAAAAGCGATACTCAACTTTCTTTGTCTTTGAAGATATCTTGGGAGAAGTTCTAGGAGGCATTCAGCGACAAATACTTTTACGAAAGTATTACGCCACATAAAGGAGGTGGAGTTTATCAAGTTGGAACAAAACAATATGGCCAGTAATATGCAATCTGAGGCAAAATTTGCGGAGTTATCACGGTTTCGTCCACTTGGTGGATAATAAAGAGAGAGAATAGGCGAATGTTTTAAGAGGTTTGAAGCGGGAATCGTCGACATCTTATTTCTCATAAAACGTGTTTGTATTGAGGATGTTGTAAATAGGGCTCTCGATTAGTGGAGCGATAATGAGTTAACACAACTAAAAAGAGAAGCGGTAAGCAAAATTATAATACCGGTGAGAGTAGTCATCGAGCGGTGACAACAAGCGTGGAGGGAATCAACAGGCGGATATGGTAACCACTTGGTGGTAATCGGGGCCAAAACAATAAGAATGGACATTTCAAGAAATGGAGATTCATGATGATGGAAAGGCGTCGGCACCGGCACCCGTTGTTAAGGAAGGAGAAAGACCACCTATCATATGCTTCAAATGCGGAGGAGAGGGACACGTCAGTCAAAAGCTGCGTCATGCCGTCAAAGCATGTTATAATTGTGGAAGAGAGGTCACTTAGCTCGATTTTTGTCATTCTGAGAAGACAAATTCAATTAGGATGGAAACCAAAGGCCGTCGGAAAATTCAAAGCCATTAGTCTGAGGAGGCGTTTGTTGTGACCTCCCAAAGAGCGAGGAATCCGAATGAGGTCATCACGGGTAAGCTTATCATAAAATCTAATGAAGTCTATACTTTATTTGATCTGCAGGTTCTACCCATTCTTTTATTTCTCTACTTGCGCTCATCGATTAAATTTGACTCAGGAGAAATTAAACTTTGACTTATCTGTGGAAACTCAGTTGGGAGAAACCTTCATTACATCCACTGTTTATAAGTCTTGTTTGGTTCAAATCAGTACCCTCACATTACCTGTCGATCTTATTTCATTAAAAATACTTGCATTTAGCGTGATTACAAGGATTGATTGGTTAACTACTTATAAATACAAAAATTGATTGTTTTACGTAAGGTTGTTAGCTTTCATATTCTAATCAACCTATTATCACGAATTCAAGCGACCAAACCATTAAAATCAATCACGGTCATCTCAAGCCATAAAAGCTATTCGTTTATTGAAAAGCGGATGTCAAGATTTCTTAGCTCATATCGCGATTTAAACAAAAATCGTCGATTTTGAGCGATATTTCTATTGTTAATAAATTTCTGACGTATTCCCGAATGAACTTCTGGCCTACCCCGGGCGTGAAATTGAATTTTGTATTGACCTTGAACGATGAAAACCTATTTCCAAAGCCCCATGTCGAATGGCTCTATTGAACTTGAGGAGTTAAAGACCCAATGCGAGGAATTGTTAGACATTGGCTTTATTAGTCCTAGTACTTCTCCTTGGGGTGCTCACTGTTCTATTAAGTGAAGAAGAAAGATGGGAGTATCGACTTTGTATTGATTATCGGGGGAGTTGAATCATGCCACCATCAAAAATAGGTATCCGTTTTGCACGTATTGATGACTGTTTGACCCGATTCTGAGGCCAAATTCTTTTCAAAGATTGATCTTTGTTAGGATATCACCATTGAATATTAGAACGTGACATTCCAAAGGCGGCTTTCGAACTTCGATGCGGGCATTATGAATTCCTAGTCGTATCCTTTGGATTGACTAATGCTCCTCTTTGCCTTCATGGATATGATGAGCAAGGTATTGAGGAATATTTAGATCACTTTGTGGTCGTCTTTATTGATGACATCCTTATTTATTCCAAAATCCGTGAAGATCATGAAGCAACACTTGAGGTGACACTCCAAAAGCCGTGAATATAAACTTTATGCCAAGTTGAAGAAATGTGAGTTTTGGCTTGAAGAAGTAGCATTCCTTGGGCGCGTGGTATCAAGTCATGGAATATCATTGACCCACCAAAGATTGAAGCTATTCAAAGGTGGGAACAACCTAAATCGATGTAATAAAAGTCGTAGCTTTCTCGGTTTAGGCGGTTATTATCGGAGATTCGTGGAAGGATTTTCTCGAATCGCTACTCCGATGACTTCGGTGACTCGGAAGAATCTGAAAGTTGGGTTGGAAGCGAAGAATGTGAAGAGTTTTCAAGAACTTCGAGGGAGACTTATTTGACACTGTTACGACAATACCATCGGCTCGAGGAGGATTTGTCATCTCTGATGATGCTTGACCAAAGGGTTGGGATGTGTTCTTATGCAACATGGAAAGTTATAGCCTATGCCTCGCGACAACTCGAAAGAATATGAGAGAAATTATCCTACTCATGATCTAGAGTTAGCATTTGTTATCTTCACTTAAAAAATTTGGAGGCATTACTTGTATGGGGAGAAAGTGGAATCTTTACGGATCATAAAAGCCTCAAATATTTCTTCACTTTGAAAAGGAACTCAACATGCGACAACGGCGTTGGCTTGAAGCTATTGAAGATTATGATCGTACCATCGATACCATCACACGGAAGCGAGCGTGGTAGGCGGCGCGTTGAGTGAAAATCATATGCAAATCTGAGTGCGATATTGTCAGCGTATGAAGGCCCATTTGTGTGACTTGCAAAGGATGGAGATAGAGTTAAAGACTCCGAGGGACGCGTGTGATGATAGCGGTATCTGAGTAGAAGCGAAACTTTAATTGATAAAGTTAAAATTTTGCTCAAGCTAGGGACACAGGTGATGTCGTATGAGGAAGAAAGTGCAAGAAGGTGCTATATCTGGGAAGCAAGAATCGATGAAGAAGGAATACTTGAGTCGACTCCGGACTTTGTGTTCCTAACGACCACGATTTAAAAGTATAATATCATGATGGGCGCCTGACACACCATTTGCAATCCATCACAGGAGTATCAAAATGTATCGTGATATTAAATCATACATTTTGGTGGAAGCAATATGAAGAGAGAGATATAGCCTTTATTTATCTCGAGGTGTCTAACTTGTCAGCGAGTTAAGCGGAGCATCATGTACCAAAAGGTCCATTGCAACCACTTGAAATTCGGAATGGAAGTGGGAGCACATTACCATGGATTTAGTTCACGGGTCTTCCTAAGGTTTCTCGAAGGCATTGATGCGATATGGGTCATTGTTGATAGATTGACCAAATCTGCTCATTTTTACTGAAATCTGAGAAACTTATACACTTGAAACGTCTTGCTTCGTATGTACATAAGCGAGATTATAAGGCTGCATGGTATCTTGCGGTATCCATAGTTTACGATCGAGACCCAAGATTCACTTCACGATTTTGGGTTAGTTTACAAAAAGCTATGAGCGCAGGACTTACGATTTAGCTTCGGCATATCATCCTCGAATGAGCAGACGATCGGAGAGGACTATTAAAACTCTTGAAGATCTATTAAGACTACTGTGTCCTTGATTTCAAGGGAGTTGGGACAAGTTCTTACCATTGGTGGAGTTTTCCTATAACAAGCAGTTATCAAGCAAGTATTGGCATGGCTCCATTGAAGCATTGTATGGAAGAAAGTGTAGATTCTCGGTATCTTTGGGATGAGGTGGGTGAAGCAGCGTTGTTGGGGATGGGAGTTGAAATGCGTATGACTACGGAAAAGATTGAAACGATCCGAACAGCGTATAAAAACCTCACAAAATCGATAAAAGAGTTATCTTGATCTTCATCGAAAGGGCGTGGAATTCGATATAGGAGATCATGTGTTGTTAAGAGTTGCTCCATGGAAAAGAGTTACAAGATTTGGAAGAGAGAAAACTTAATCCTCGATTCATCGGTCCATTTTAATCCTCGTCGAGTAGGAGCGTGGCTATAGACTAAACTTCTTTACTGCCAAATATGTCTACGTGTTCATAGCGTTTTTCACATATCTATATTCGTAAATATGTGAAAGACCGAACCATATTATTGAGTTAGAACCCGGACAAAATAGCGGAAGATTTGGCGTATGAAGAGGTTCTGTTCAAATTTTGGATAAGAAGGAACATATTCTACACTCGAGGTTATACCTCAAATCGAAGTTTTGTGGAGGAACCACGATGTTGAGGAAATGACTTGGGAGTTAGAATCTGAAATGAAATCAAGGTATCCTTACCTCTTGACATACCGAGTCGTACCCTAATTTGAGTAAATTTCATAAGAAGGGAGGTTGTAAGACCCGAACTTTTATAAATAAAGATGAATTTTTCTATAAATATTATTTTTGAATATTATGGAATAAATTTGATATAATATTATAGTTGTGGGTAATATTTATAAATTTTGCAAAGTATCACAGTTGTTATAAAATATTAGTTTGGTGGGGAATATTCTTTTTGTTAGGAAATATTAAATACAATGGCTCAATCATTGGTGGACCCCTGGCGAAATTATTATCGGATTGAAAAAATGAAATATTTTATAAAAATAACGGCGGAGGTATTCTGTTAAAAGCTGTTGAACTACCGGTGGTAAAAATGCGATGTCTGGCGTGGTTGCATAGTAGCCACGGTATTGATTATTGATGCTTCGTGAGAAGTCACTTTCCATTATGCTCGATTATTACTCACGATAATTCTTTGCATCATATCTCTTATATTATTGATTCAATTATTGTCACGATATCATCGTATAATATGTTATAGTATTAAATCAATAATTGAGGCGACAAGAGTTATAAATGATTAATAATTGTTGAAAGATTAAATATGTGTTGATGAAAAAAAAATGATTTGTGGTAAGTTTGATTATTTTATGGGGGGCTCGTATGTCATCATCTAAGAGTCTCTTCGTCGATAGTATTTACCTTCGTCGATAGTAATTACCTTCAAATCGATAGTAATTACCCTTGTGAATAAAATTTACCTTAAATCGATAGTAATTACCTTAAATCGATAGTAATTACCCTTGTGAATAGTATTTACCTTCGTCGATAGTATTTACCTTCGTTAATAGTAATTACCTTTACCGACGTCGAACCACTTGTCGTTTTCACATTCTGATACGTCGAACCACTTGTCGTTTCACATTCTGATGATCGAACCACTTTTCTTTTCACATCATTAATTAAATCGAGCCACTTGCCTTTTCACCACGGCGGTGCTAAGCTAGAAATCTTCTATAAATAGAGGCCTAGGGCTTCATTATTTTCACGAATTCATTCAAGCTATAGAGAGAAAGTATAGAGAGAGAAAGAAGAAGAGTATTTTTTTACTTACCTTTCTGCGATGATCAATCTCCTACCAAATGTAAGGGTGTTATTCTTTCTTATTCATGAAGAAAGCTGTTGTTATTCCATTGCTTATTATTACATTGGAATAACTTTTGTATCTGGTTTTACCCTATACTTGGTGACATTCTTCTATTACATTGGAACATCACATGCATGTGTTTTACAGGACACAGTTCCGTCTTTATTATTATTACATTTGGAACATCACATGCATGTGTTTTACAGGACTGGTTAAAATCTTTATTATTACATTGGAACATCACATGCATGTGTGTTTTACAGGACTGGTTAAAATCTTTATTATTACATTTGGAACATCACATGCATGTGTTTTCTGTGGGACCTGATTCCATTCTTTATTGATACATTGGAACATCACATGCATGCGTTTCTGTGGGACACAGTTCAGATTTATTATTACATTGGAATAACTTTTGCATGCGATCTATCGCGTGCATGGTGATTTCTTTTGTTATTCTATTCTTTATTATACCCGGTTAGTTAAAACTTTGACTTACATACTCGATGAAATTATTGGAATATCCTTGATATTTGCGTTTCATCGATATCTTTTCATGGAAATATTCTTGATCATTCTTGAAATTTACTCTACAAAACGATATATCATGTTGATAATTTGGGCGTTAATAATTCTGGATAAAATAATTCTTGAACTTGTTTTATTGAATTCTTATATCATTGTCATCATCCTCATGTTTATATTATGTTTGAAAGTCATACATGGCTTTGTGGTGCATAGATGGACTTGGTATGATTATGACCGAGATACTATTGGTTGTAATCATGGCCAGTAATGTTACAAATGATGTGATAAAAATCCTCGATGGCCGTAGTAGTGCATTGGTGGGCGATTGTTGGCATGATCATGACCATTAATGAATACACAAATATTCTTGGCCCGTAGTGCATGAATAATTGTGGTCGTGATCTTAAAAGAATATCCTTGGCCGTGTAGTGCGAGGGTGATTCGATGATGTGGAATATTTATTAAAATTTGAGTCTCGGCTATAACGATGATGAAAAACCTTTTAAAACCTAAAGATAGTAGACTTTATTTTCTACTTGACTCTTTTAATGGATTGCTTATTCAATTGCAGATTAAGCGGTTTGTCTATTGTATTTTATCGGTTTAACGTTGTTGAAGACTATTGATAATTTATTACGCATTATCTTAGTCATAATATTTCTTCTTGGGCTAGTTGAGCTCACCCTTTTCTTTCCTTTGTTCTCTTGAAATGAGAATATAGTTGAGGGACGAGTCGAAAGCAGTGATGGTCTGAAGATAGCATTAGTAGTCCTCACTATTACGTGAAATAGTGTGATAATAATTATAATGAGGACTTTTTTTGAGTTTGTATAATATCTAGTAGGCGATATTTGTATTTAAACTCACGATTTATATCTTATTATTACCACAACGTTATGTTAATAAGTTGTATTTAAATTACATGCCATGTAAGTGGCGACCCAAGATGGGTGATGTATACCTAATTTTGGGGGCGTCACAATAGTCCTCTCGATTGTCCGTCAAAATGCGAGGATGATATGCGAACTAAATAAATAAATCCGTGTCCATAGCTTTTTGCAACTATCCCAAAATCTTGAAGTGAATCTTGGGTCTCGATCATAAACTATGGATCTTGGCATACCATGCAATCTTACAATCTAGTTTATGTACATACGAGCAAGACGTTCAAGTGTATAAGTTTCTTGTATAGGTAAGAAATGAAAGCGGACTTGGTCAATCTATCAACAATGACCCAAATTGCATCTATACCACGAGAAACCTTGGGAAGACTAATGCTGAAATCCATGGTAATGTGCTCCCACTTCCATTCACGGAATTTCAAGTGGTTCTGATGGACCTTGTGGTACTTGATGCTCTGCCTTGACTCGTTGACAAGTTAGACACCTTGAGATAAATAGCGTATCTCTCTCTTCATATTGCTCCACCAAAATGTATGTCGAATATCATGATACATTTTAGATACTCCCAGATGGATTACAAATGGTGTGTTGTGCGCCTCCATCATGATATTATACTTTAAATCGAGGTCGTTAGGAACACAAATTTGGAGTTGACTTCAGTATTCCTTCTTCATCGATTCTTTCTTCCTAGCGCTTAGCACCTTCTTGCACTTTCTTCCTCATACGCATCAACTCCAGGACTGTAGCTTGAGCAGCTTTAATTTTATCGATTAAAGTCGGTTCTACTCTTATATATTCGCCATCATCCGTGAGTCCCTGGCGTCGTCAAATAACAAAGCACTAATAACTTCAAAATACTAATAGTGGTGATCCATTAATAGCGTACTAAATACAATTCTCCAAATAGAGTCAAAATAATCAAAACTTAACATTTGAAACAACCTAGATGGTCAAAGGCAGCTCTCTCATCACACTAGCCTACGAATCACCCCCTTGAGCACATCCGGAAGAAAAAAACCACGGATGAGCCATTGCCCGATCACGAATACAGATATACAACTAATACACGAAAACAACTGAGACAAAATACTGAACAAAACCTCAAGTGTAAATACTGACGAAAATATAATCTCCAAAGATCTGAATGGAATATATCTGAATCAACAGAATTGGCAAAACCAATAGAAAAATAAAGAAATAATGAACTGAAGTAACTAACTCAATGAATTGAACTGAACAGGAACAAACAAAACTAATACAATGAAATAATAGGCTGAATCAAGCCAAAATACATTACCACACAAGCAAGTCAAAATAATGTCACACAGGCAAATCTCACATTGGACCGCGAATCCAAATGTATGAAAATCGGATAGGTGTGTTTGGCACAACATCACAAATCCACAGAACAGAAAACTAGGGTTAACCCATACGCCTCCCACAACAAAACACCAAATGGCCCACTTCTTCCGAGACTAAAATGGAGCCAGCCGGACTAATCACTGCAGCCACGGAAAAGTGTCATGCCTCTCGTACCAAAACGACATGCATGCATGGTACCCCCACGGTGGTTATAGCTCGGTATACCTGCGTATTCTAACAAAAATATCATGTCACAACACATGCGACACAATATCAACCTGAGGGTTCTAATATGTATATTAAACTAAAATGAATCATCAACTCAAAGTCTCCAAACATATACTAACATGCATTTACTACAAATATCAAAATAAATTTAGACATGTTGTACTTAGTCTAAAAGAGTACAAATATGAGTTCGAACTATGAGCGAGCAAACGAAACTATCACAATGAATTTGATAAAGAATAATTATGAGAGGTAATGCAAAATTTTTAAACGAGTAGCAAAACAAACGACTTAAAATTAAAAGAATCTCGCTTAAAGAGTATGGAATCCGTACCTGGAATCGATAATGCAATACCCAAATTTATATTCCAAAAATACTCCTTAATTTCCCTCCGTCCGATCTAATAAAATAATAATAATGCAATTATAAGTTACTTAATAATTATAATTTATACTACTATGAAATTAATTCTCCAATTAAATCAATTTTACAAAATAACCCTAATTAAATTATAATTTATATTCTAATCATTTTTTTTATATACTTTAACAAATCAATAACCTTAAGATATTATATATATAATAAATCTCATTTATTCATTAAAATCATCTTTCATTACTTATACATAGAGTAATAATAAAAGGTAAAATAAGAGTTGAAGTTTGTGAATTCCCAAACTAAGCACATGGTATACATATTAATAAGCACCTTTAAATCAATCTGGGTTCCATATATATATAATAATATATATATATATATATATATATATATATAGTCTAATTCCTTTATTAATTCTAACATGGTAATCGGACAACTTATACATATACATATCCAACACATCCTTTTTTTTTTTTTTCTTTTTTTTTTTTCTTTTTTTTTTCAAATCAACTCATGGCCAACTACTTGAAAAAATATAATAAAAATATATATGTAATATATAAAATCAACGCTCATAATGATCTTGCGAGCCACCAACAAGATTCTATATAAACATAATATATATATATATATATAAAAATCCTCAAGTAATAATGACTAATACCAAAAACCTGCCGCTAAAGTTTATATATATATATATATATATATATATATATATATATATATATATATATACTGCAATCCTTAATACTTTGTAAGTGTCTTTGAACATCTATGAAATAAAACTATTATACAAATACTGTAATCAAAGGACACTTACTTGATAAAGCTTAAAGTTGATTTTCCTCTCTTTTTCTTGCTCCGCCTCACGAGTCACGCCCAATTCCTTTCCCACGTTTGTATGAGAGTCTAATTAGGTTTTACTTGTTTAATTATATATCTTATTGTGTCTCCTAATTTTAATATTACCCAAATACAAAATAGACCTAATTAGTATAAAAGCCCAAATTAATGTAATCACATCGTATTATAGTTCACATAAATTTAATACAATTTGACCCAAACATGAGAAAAGTCCAATTAAAATATGGATTTAAATATTATTTATTTATTTATTTTATTTATTATTATCTTTTTTTTTTTTCACAGAGTATTACAACTGGTTGTCAGATTGTGATTCTGTAATATTATTTGTGAATAATTAATTATTGATTATTATGATAAGGAAAATATTCATTTTATGTGGATATAGATGGAGAAAATTTTTAATGTGACAATTGTTGAAAATTGATATTTTATCTTTTTCGATAAAATAATATATTATTATATTTTAATTTTATAATAATAATGATATTTTTACAATGAATGTGGGATATATGAATAAATAAGGAGGAAGAATATTTTTCTCGCTAAAAATTATTTAAAACATGTTAAACATGTCTGTGGGCCCATTTCTTGACTGGAATTTGATTATAGCTTGTAAAATCGCCCGTTTATGGATTTCGGTCAATTTCTGTTTGGAATTTGGAAAAACTTTCTTCTGCAAAGATGTAGAGAATGGAATTTCCTATGGAAAGGACATAAGGTTCAAATTTTTCTGATAAAAGGAATATTTTTTATGAATTATTGAAGTTCTGAAGTTCCAGAATAATTAATTTTTGAAGTTTAAAATATTTTAATTAAGAAAAACGTTTTTTTTCATTTGTGGGACATGTGTTAAGTGGTTGAAATCAGCTGGTGGTGTGCGTAGGAATTTAGTTTATAAATAATATTATTTTATTAAATTTTCTGCTTTGGTGTTCTAAGTATTTTCCTATAAATAGGGTGCTTAGGTTAGAATTGAAAATCACACCAGAAACTAAAGTTTTCTCTCTCTATATTATCGAGCGTATTCTTGTGTGTATTTTGATACCTTGAGTGTTGCTATACGATGCAAGTTCCCTTCAGCACTATATCCGGTATTCCAACTAGAAGTACTGTCTTTTCGAGGTAAGGGATATTATTTTTTTAAAAATGATATTATTTCTTTCAATATCATTATGCTTAAATATTGATAGTATTTTTCTTGTGAAATTCTTGTCTTTTTAGTGTGGGTTATACTATTCACGTATCTGACTATTCACGTATATTGTACTTTATTCACGAATACGACACTATTCACGTAAAAATTAAATTTTCATTTTTATCCAAAATATCTATTATGGATACTAGCTTTGATTGTATCCATGTTTTGATCATTCTTGAATTTTCCTCCACTATGATTATTTATGAAGTATTTTTGAACTTCGGATTGTTTAAAATACTAATCCTTAATATTTGTTATTTTGTTTCACTAGATTCGCTTTTCTTTAAAATATTTTTCATCATCCTCACCCTAAATGATGATATTACTCGAATATCTTTGGCCTCAGTAGTGCAAAAAGATTAATGATTTTTGATGAATATCTTTGCCCAGTAGTGCAAAGATGAACAAGTGTTGAGATGATCATGACCAATCGATGAATATCTTTGGCTGTAGTAGTGCAAGATGAATATTTGATTCAAGATGAATATTGATTGATGTTATAGGGATAAAATAATGATGATGGACTTTTAAATTCATAGATTATAGTAAATTTCATTCTCTCACGTAACTCATCTATTAATTATTATTTCATTGCGAATATTGATCCAAAATTTGTTGTCTATTGTATTTTATCGATTTTTCCTCCGTAAAGACTAACGATAATTTGTTCTATATTATCTTAGTCATAATATTCTTTACCGGGCTAGTTGAGCTCACCCTTTTCTTTTTGTTCCATTTTTCTTCTCGTGAGGCGAGAATGTAGTGAGTTCTAGTTCGGGTGTGGAATGATGGTTCTAGAAAGTTGTTTTAGTAGTCCTCACCATTTTGTAAAATAATCTACCAATAATTGTAATGAGGACTTATTTGGGTGTGAATATTGTCTAGATGACAATATTTGTATTTAAACTCATAGCTTTTATGTTGTATTAATAAAGTTGTAGTTGTTTACATACTACGTGTATTGGCGACTCAAAATGGGTGATGTATACCTATTTTGGGGGCGCCACAATTGGTATCGAGCTTAGGATATGATCTCCATGAGATCGGGGAATAGAACTAGGAGGGAGAGACGAGTAAATCCTTCGCTAAAGTGTCCTACCTAAGCTTATTTGTTGGTTGGTCAGAATATAGGATATTATGTGATATGTTAATTTCTTTAATTAACCCTTGTTTTATGGCAAGATTTTGAGAATGTCGACTAAGAATGTTAACAAGTGAGTAAATGAGACCGTGGAGACACCTTTACTCACCAACGAGGAGAACGTGCAACAGTCGGCAATGTTCCTCCCATGAATAACACCACCGAAAGCGCAGATGATGAACGACGGGATGTTTAGAAGCTTTTTGTAGTTCATGCAAAATCGCATTTAGGGAGACTCGTGTTCAAAATACAGTGGAAATGATAACAACGCACGGTTTGTCATAAACAAGCAAAGCTCAAAGAGTCGGGACCACCGTAATTATGGGAAAGCCGGATCCGATTAAGGCGTAAACGTGGGTCAAACAAATTACCAAGATATTCGATGTCTTGGGATGCACGGAGGAATGTAAGGTTCCATTCGCCACCTTTATGTTCCAGAATGAGGCAGACATTACCGGTGGGAATCAGTGAAGCGTACTCCATCCAAACAAGCACTCAAAGATGTCTTGGGAGACGTTTGAAAACTGTTCAATGACAAGTACTTTCCGAAAGTATTCGCTATACGAAGGAAGTGGAGTTTATTAGATTGAACAAAATAACATGACGGTGTCCCAAAGACGAGGCGAAGTTTGCAGAGTTATCCGTGTTCAGACCTCATTTGGTGGAGAATGAGGAACGTATGACGCGGATGTTTCTAAGAGGTTTGAAACCCGAAGATACGCCAATATCTCATTTCTCATAAATTTTCTCTATATTCGGATGTTGTCAATGTGGCTCAATTATTAGAGCGAGATAACGAAAGTACGCTCAACCGAGGGACCACAACCAGGATCATACTGGTGACAACATATATCATCGAACAATGATAACCAAATGAGAAAGAAAAATACTGACAAAAATGGTAACCACTCTGGTGGTAATCATGGCCATGAAAATAGAAGAAGCGAGTCTGGGGAGATTTTAAAAGAGGAGATTCAATAATGACCATGTGAAGACGCCAAGACCAAAGAAGAATCGGTTCTAAGGAGGAGAACGACCACCCATCAGATGCTATAAATGTGGAAAAGAGGGACATATCACCAAACTACCCACAACAGCTCAAGGTATGCTATAATTGTGGAAAAGAAGGACATATCGCCGAGATTAGACGGTAGAGCAAAACCAAGTCCAAAGGGGATGGTGACTCAAAAGGTCGTCCCCGTAAAAGTCAAAGTCAACGGTTCCTCGAAGAGCGTTTGTCGTGACTCGTCAAAATGCGAGGAACCCAAACGAGGTGATCACGGTAAGCTAATCATAAATTCTTGTGAAGTTTATACCTTACTAGACACCTAAGTGCTACCCATTCATTTATCTCTCCTACATGTGCTCAACGTTTAAACTTAACTCCTGAGAAATTAGACTTTGATTTATCTATGGAGACTCTGCTAGAGAAACTTTCATCACATCCACTGCTTATAAATCTTGTTTGATCCAAGTTGGCACCATCACATTACCTCGTTGATCTTATCTCTTTAAAGATACTTGCTTTTGATGTGATTTTAGGGATTCATTGGTTAACTACTCATCATGCCAAAATTGATTATTTTCGTAAGGTTGTTAGTTTTCATATTCCTAACCAACCTGTGGTACGAATTCAAGCAACTAAACCACTAAAATCAATCATCGCCATATCAAGTCATAAAGCTATCTCGCTTATTGAAAAACGGATGTCAAGCTTTCTTAGCCCATGTTATGGATTTGAATAAAGACACGCCGATTTGAATAATATTCCCGTTGTTAGTAAATTTCCGACGATTTCCTCAAGAACTTCCCTTGCCTACCCCGTAACGTGAAGTTGAATTCTTTATTGATCTTGAACCCGGTACAAAGCCCATTTCTAAAACCCCATATCGAATGGCTCCTATTGAACTTCAGAGTTAAAGGTCCAACTACAGAGTTGTTGGACATCGGTTTCATTCGGCCCTAGTACATCTCCTCGGGGTGCTCCTATTTTATTTGTAAAGAAGAAAGACGGGAGTATGCGACTTTGTATTGACTATCGGAATCGAACCATGTCACCATCAAGAATAGGTATCCGCCACCTCGCATTGATGACCTGTTTGACCAGCTTGCAAGGAGCACAATTCTTTTCAAAGATCGATCTTCGCTCGATATCATCACCAAGATTAGAACTAAGGATATTCCAAAGACCGCCTTAGTAACTCCTGGTGACGGCATTATGAATTCTTAGTCATGTCTTTTGATCGACTAATGCTCCTCGCGACTTTCATGGATATGATGAACCGAGTATTCAAGGATTATTTGATCAATTCTTTGTTGTTGTTTTATTGATGACATTCTCATATATTCCAAAAGTCGTGAAGATCATGAGCACCATTTGAAGTCGGGTACTCCAAAGGCTTCGTGAAAACAAGCTATATGCCAAGTTGAAGAAATGCGAGTTCGCTTGAGGAAGTAGCATTCCTCGGGCACGCGGTGTCAAAACATGGAGTATCTGTCGACCGCCGAAGATTGAAGCAATACAAAGTTGGGAGCAACCAAAGTCGCAACCAAGACGTAGCTTTTGGGCTTAATGGGTTATTATCGAGATTTGTGGAAGGATTTTCTCGAATCGCTACTCCTGCTAACTCAACCGACTTGGAAGGATACAAAATTCATATGGAGCGAGGAATGCGAAAAGAGTTTCCAAGAGCTTAAGAGGAGACTCATTTCGCACTGTTTTCGACAATACCATCCGTTCTGGATGGATTTGTTATCTCACAACGATGCTTCGTGCAAAGGGTTAGGATGTGTTCTCATGCAACGTGGGAAAGTCATAGCCTATGCCTCGCGACAACTTAAAGAATATGAGAGGAATTATCCTACTCATGATCTAGAGTCAGCAAGCAGATTTTTCAAGCTAAAGATCCGGAGGCACTATCTATATGGGGAGAAAGTGGAGATATATTCGCACCATAAAAGCCTCAAATATTTCTTCACCCAAAAGGAACTCAACATGCGAAACGACGTTGGCTCGAAATGTTAAAAGATTACGACCACACCATTCAATACCATCCCGAAAAGCAAACGTGGTAGTGACGCTGAAAGTAGAAGAAGATCATATGCGAGAACGAAAACACAAAGCCCATTTTGATGATGTCAAGTATATGATGTCATAGAAACCAACTTTAATCGATAAAGTTAAAGTTGCTCAAGCCACGCAACCTTGAGCTAATGCTGCATGAAGAAAAAAAAAAGTATAAGAAGGTGCTATTCCGTAAGCAAGAATCGATGAAGAAGGAATACTTCGAGTCCACCTGCACTTTGTGTTCCTAACGACTTCGATTTGAAGTACAAGATCATGATGGAAGCACACAATACACCATTTGCAATCCATCTCGAAGTACCAAAATGTATCGTGATTTTCGACATACATTTTGGTGGAACAATATGAAGAGAGAGATTGCAAAGTTTATCTCGAGGTGTTTAACTTGTCAACGTAAAAAGGCGGAGCATCAAGTGCCTAAGGGTCCATCAGCAACCACTTGAGATTCCAAATGGAAGTGGAACACATTACCATGGATTTCATACGGTCTTCCCACGGCTTCTCAAGGCATAAATGCTATTTGGGTTATTATTGATAGATTAACCAAGTCCGCTTACATTTCTTGCCGACACGAGACTTATTCCTCAACGCCTTCGCTCATATGTATGTAAATGAGATTGTGAGATTGCATGGCATGCCAAGATCCATAGTTTTGATCGCGACCCAAGATTCACTTCACGATTTTGGGGTTAGTTTGCAAAAAAGCTACGGGCACGGATTTACGATTCTGGGCCGATACCATCCTCAAACGGACTTTGGACAATCGTAGAGGACTATTCAAACTCTTGAAGATCTATTAAGACTATGTGTCCTAGACTTCAAAGGAGTTGATAAATATTTACCATCGTGGAATTCTCCTACAACAACAGCTTATCGTGCAAGTATAGGTGTGGCTCCATTCAAGCATTATATGGACGTAAGTGTCGCTTCTCAAAGATGTTGGGATGAGGTTGGTGAAGCAACATTGTTGGGACCAGAAGTCAGTACGTATGATCTACTGTAAAAAGATCCAAATGATTCGACAACGATACAAATGGCACAAAGATCGACAAAAGAGTTATGCGGATCTTCATCGAAAGGACGTGGAATTTAGTATCGGGATCATCATGTATTTTTGTGTGTTGCTCCATGGAAGGGAGTTACAAGATTTGGGAAAAGAGGAAAGCTCAATCCACGATTTATCGGTCCATTTCAGATTCTCGACCGAGTAGAAAATGTGGCCTATAGACTCGCTGCTACCTCCAAGTATGTCTCGTGTTCATAATGTTTTTCATATATCCGCATGCTTCAGAAATATGTGAAAGACCCAAACCACGTTATCGAAGTTAGAACCGACGAGATAGCCAAGACTTAACGTACGAGGAGGTACCGCAAGATCTTGGATAGAAAGAGCATGTTCTACGACAAAAGGTCATACCCACAAGTCAAAGTTTTATGGAGAAACCATGCTATTGAAGAAATGACCTGGGAGTTGGAAACGAAAATGAAAGCGAGGTATCCTCACCTTTTCGAAACACCAGGTACGTACGTCAATTTCGAGGACGAAATTTCATAAGGAGGGGAGGTTGTAAGACCCCAACTTATTATTAAATGAAATTAAATTTCCTCTATTTATTATTTTGAAATAGTAAGGGTTGATTTGATTAATGTGGTTAGTTATGGGTAAAATGCGCAAATATTTCAAATAAGCAAGTGGTTATAAAATATTCATTTTTATCGGAGAATATTCGTTTGGTCGTGGAATATTCTTACTGTTGGAGAATATTCGTATTTACGACCGCAAAAATTTGTGTGGGCCCCATAACGAAAAGCGATTGGATGAAGAAAACGACAAGTATAAGTTGTTTATAAATAACAACGTAGTTGTTACCAAGCTATTACCGTTAAATTACCGTGGTTAAAACACAAGAAGACACCAGATTGCACCAATTATTGATTCTTACGTAAGAAGGCACTACTCAATAATTGTTACAAGAATTACTGCTTCAATATTTTATTTTATCGATTCAATAATTGCTACGCTGATATTTTATATTATCGTTGTTTCAATAATTGTCACTACACAATTTTTCATTATCGATCAATAATTCATATTATTTGAATAATATTATTAGATAACATTATTGGCAATGTCTAGAAAGTTCTATCTAAGGAGAGGTTTGGTCACCTAATCAAGGCGCCAAGAAGGAGAAATCCTTATCGAAAGCCCCTTTTCCTGGAACTACCTGTCATTTGTGATTGTGATTCTCAGTAATATTATTTGTGAATAATTAATTATTGATTATTATGATAAGAAAATATTCATTTTATGTGGATATAGATGGAGAAAATTTTTAATGTGACAATTGTTGAAAATTGATATTTTATCTTTTTCGATAAAATAATTATTTAAATATATTATTATATTTTAATAATATAATAATGGTGATATTTTTACAATGAATGTGGGATATATGAATAAATAAGGAGGAAGAGTATTTTTGTTACTAAAAAATTGTTTAAAACATGTTAAACATGTCTGTGGGACCCATTTCTCGACCGAAATTTGATTATAAATTGTAAAATCTCCTGCTTATGGATTTCAATCAATTTCGCTTGAATTTGGAAAAACTTTCTTCTTACAAAGTTGTAGAGAATGGAATTTCCTATGGAAAGGACATAAGGTTTGAATTTTTTCTAATAAAAGGGCTATTTTTTATGAATTATTGAAGTTCAAGTTCCGTAATAATTAATTTTTGAAGTTTTAAATATTTTATTTAAGAAAAACATTTTTTTTTTTTGTGGGACATGTGTTAAATGGTTGAAATCAAATTTGGTGGTGTGCGAAAATTTAGTTTATAAATAATATTATTTTATTAAATTTTCTGCTTTGGTGTTCTAAGCATTTTCCTATAAATAGGGTGCTTAGGTTAGAATTGAAAATCACACCAGAAACTAAAGTTTTCTCTCTCTCTATATTATCGAGCGTATTCTTGTGAGTATTTTGATACTTTGAGTGTTGCTATATATGCTGCAAGTTCCTTTCAAAGACTATATCCAATATTCCAAATGTAAGTACTTTTTTTTTTCGAGGTAAGTGGATATTATTTTTTTAAAAATGATATTATTTCTTCTAATATCATTACGCCGAATATTGATAGTATTTTTCTTGTGAAATTCTTGTCTTTTTAGTGTTTGGGGTTACTATTCACGATATATGGTATACTATTCACGATATACTACTATTCACGAATACTCGGCACTATTCACAAAAAAAATTAAATTTTCATTTTTTTCATTCCAAAATATCTATTATGGATACTAGCTTTGATTGTATCCATGTTTTGATCATTCTCAATTTTACTCCACTATGATTATTTATGAAGTATTTTTGAACTCGATTGTTTAAAAGTACTAATCCTTAATATTTGTTCTTTTGTTTCACTCGATTCGCTTTTTTTTAAAATATTTTCATCATCCTCACCCTAAATGATGATATTATCAATATCTTTGGCCCATAGTGCAAAAGATTAATGATTTTTTATGAATATCTTTGGCCCAGAGTGCAAAGATGAACAGAGTGTGTTGAGATGAATATGACCAATCGATGAATATCTTCGCCCTGTAGTAAAAGATGAATATTTGATTCAAGATGAATATCGATTGATGTTACAGATAAAATAATGATGATGGACTTTTAAATTCATAGATTATAGTAGATTTCATTCTCTACGTAACTCATCTATGAATTATTATTTTCACCGCTAATATTGATCTCAAATTTGTTGTCTATTGTATAGATTTATCGATTTTTTCCTGTTAAAGACTAACGATAATTTGTTCTATATTATCTTAGTCATAATATTCTTTATCGGGCTAGTTGAGCTCACCCTTTTCTTTTTTGTTCCATTTTTCTTCTCGTGAGGCGAGAATGTAATGAAGCGAGTTCTAATTAGGGTGGAATGATGGTTCTAGAAAGTTGTTTTAGTAGTCCTCACCATTTTTGTAAAATAATCTACCAATAATTGTAATGAGGACTTATTTGAGTGTGAATATTGTCTAAATGGCAATATTTGTATTTAAACTCACGCTTTTGTGACGCCCCAAAATAGGTATACATCACCCATTCTGAGTCGCCAAATACATGGTACAGAAAAATAACTACAACTTTATTAATACAATTGTCGTGCAAAATACGACAACACATACTGTGAGTTTAAATACAAATATTGTCTTCTAGACAATATCAACACCCAAATAAAGTCCTCATTACAATTATTGATGTACTATTTTACAAAATAGTGAGGATCGCTAAAACAACTGCTCTAGAACCATCACTCCATACCCGACTAAGTTCCTCGCTATGTTCTCGCTCCTAGAAAAAAAATGGAACAAAAAGGAAAAGGGTGAGCTCAACTAGCCCAAGAAATAATATTATGACTAAGATAATATACAACAAATTATCCTTAGTCTTCAACAGGAAAAATCTGATAAATATAATCGACAACAAGTTTTAGATCAACAATCGCAAATGAAACAACAATTCATTAAAGAGTTAAGTAGAGAATGAAATCTACTATCATCTATGAATTTAAAAGTCCATCATCAATATTTTATCCTCAAACATCAATCAATATACATCTTTGCAAATTTTCTGCACGGCCAAAGATATTCATTTATATCACCAAATTGGTCATGTTTATCTCAACACTGCTCATCTTCGCACTACGGGCCAAAAATATTCATTCAGGTAATCATTCATCTTTGCACTACAGCCAAAAGATATTCATCAAGTATCACCATTAAGGATCGAGGATGATGAAAAAATTTTAGAGAACAAATCTAAGTAAGATGTAAAGACAAATATTAGGGATTCAGATTTTGGTTTATCCAAATTCAATAATACTCCATAATAACCAAGTGTGAAGTAGAATTCAAAATAAAGATCAAAACATGGATACAATCAAAGATAGTAACCATAAAAGACATCCGAGACGAAAAAGAGAGAAAATTTCATTTTTCTATAAATAAAGGCCGTATTCATGAATAATGTCGTGATACGTGAATAAAGGTCATATACGTGAATAAGAACCCCCACACAAAAGTTCCAAATTTGATTAAAAATTTCAAACCAATATTTCAAAGATAATGATATCAAGAAAATAATATCATTTAAGAAGAAAATAACATCCCTTACCTCAAAGAATCAAGATTTTGGAATGAAAGGCCTGGAAGTGATGTCAAATGAAACTTGTAGATCGAATAAAGAACTCTCAAAGTATCTAAATACTCACAAAATACGCTTCGATAATATAGAGAGAGAAAGAGAGAAAGCTTATGTTTCGGTGTGATTTTCAATTCTAACTTAAGCCCTCTATTTATAGAAAATGTTAGCACGCCAAGGCAGACTCGACTCGCCACCCGATGACTTTTACTCGCTACTATTGCCACCCACCACATTTGAAATAAAATTCAAAGACATTTCTTCACCAACCACAAGTGGGGCCCACTCAATTCTAGAATTTTCTACCAAAATCATTTATAAACCTAATTTCAATCAATCACCTCTTAAAATTCATAAACAAATCATAATGCTCATTTTTAATTCGCTCAAAATTTGTGGACATATACTCAACTTATATATGTATAACATATCCAAAAATCACAACGATCCAACTACGATTAAAAAAATTATAACTCACGCAATATATCGTAAAAATACTGATTTGATTTTTAATACCTCCATTCCGACAAAAAATACCGATAAAACACACCTCAACATTAAATCCTTCAATTATAACCACATAAAATAAATAAATCCATCATTTATATCCACATCAAATAAATATTTCTTATCATATAAATCAATAATTAATTATTCACAAATAATATTACGTAATCACAATTATGACAACCAGTCGCTCCTGTGAAAGAGGGGGCTTCCAATAAGGATTTCTCCTTATCATCGCCGCAAGCAATTAGGTGACCAAACCTCTCCTTAGATGTAACTTTCTAGACATCGCCAATAATGTTATCTAATAATATTATTCAAATAATATGAATTATCGATCCGATAATGAGAAATATCAGTGTTGACAATTATTGAAACAACAATAATATAAAATATCAACGCAAAATTATCAATCAATAAAATAAAATATTGAAAAGAATTATCGTAAAAATTATCGAAGTGCCTTCACGTAAGAATCAATAATTCAAAAATACCGTGCAATACCGCAAACTATCACAAAACCACGCCAGACATCGTATTTTAACCACCGGGTATTCCAACAAAGGTTCACTTAAATAACTACGCCATTATTTATAAAAACTCAAACTTGTCATTTTCTTCATCCGACGCTTTATTCTATTATGAGGCCCACGAAATGGTCATACTACCGTCGCATTTAATATTCCCCGACAATAAGAATATTCCACGACCAAACGAATATTCCCGACAAAAATGAATATTTTATAACCACTTGCTTATTTTGTAAAATTTGCACATTTCACCCATAACCAAAGTATTATATCAAATTAACTCCTTATTATTTCAAGATAATAAATAGAGAAAATTTAATTTTATTCATAATAAGTTGGGGTCTTACAACCTCCTCCTTATGAAATTTCGTCCTCAAATCGACGTACGCACCGGTGTTTCAAAAGGTGAGGGTACCTCGCTTTCATTTCGATTCCAACTCCCAAGTCATTTCCTCAATAAGATGGTTCCTCCACAAAACCTCGACTTGTGGTATAACCTTTGTTCATAGGATATGCTCTTTCCTATCCAATATCTTGACAGTACCTCTCTCAGACGTTAAATCTTCTATATCTCGTCTCGGTTCTAACGCAATAATGTGGTTTGGGTCTTTCACATATTTACGGGCATGATATATGAAAAACATTATGAACACGAGACATACTTGAGGTAACGCGAATCTATAGCCACATTTCCTACTCGGCCAAGAATCTCAAATGGACCAATAAATCGTGGATCGAGCTTTCCTCTCTCCCCAAATCTCAGAATTCCTTCCATGGAGCAATACGTAATAAAGACACGATCTCCAATATTAAACTCCACGCCCTTTCGATGAAGATCAAGATAACTCTTTGTCGATCTTGTGAGGTCTTTATACGCTCACGGATCATTTGAATCTTTTCTCAGAGTCATGCGCATTAACTTCGTCCCAACAACGTTGCTTCACCCACCTCATCCCAAAGATACCGGAGAACGACACTTTCGCCCATACAACGCTTCAAATGGAGCCATACCTATACTTTTCTGATAACTGTTGTTGTCAGAGAATTCCACCAATGGTAAGTACTTATCCTAACTTCCTTTGAAGTCTAGGACACAGAGTCTTAATAGATCTTCAAGAGTTTGAATAGTCCTCTCGATTGTCCGTCTGCTTGAGGATGGTATGCCGAACCAATCAGAAATCCACGCCCATAGCTTTTTTCAAGCTAACCCAAAATCGTGAAGTGAATCTTGGGTCACGATCCAAACTATGGATACCGGCATGCCATGCAATCTCACAATCTCATTTACGCATATACTAGCAAGACGCTCAAGGAATAAGTCTCACGATAGGCAAGAAATGAGCCGACTTGGTTAATCTATCAACAATAACCCAAATCGCATCTATACCTTGAAAACCTTGGGAAGACCCAGAACGAAATCCATAGTAATGTGTTCCCACTTCCATTTTCGAATCTCAAGTGGTTGCAATGGACCCTTTCGCACTTGATGCTCCGCCTTTACACGCCGACAAGTTAAACACCTCGAGATAAACTCCGCGATCTCTCTTCATATTGCTCCACCAAAATGTATGTCAAGATCGTGATACATTTTGTACTCCCAGATGGATTGCAAATGGTGTGTTGTGTACCTCCATCATGATTTTAGTGCTTCAAGTCAAAATCGTTAGAACGAAAGTCCGAGTCGACTCAAGTATTCCTTCTTCATCAATTCTTGCATCCGAATAACACCTTCTTGACTTTCTTTTTCATACGATCACCTCCGTGTCCAGTAGCTCGAGCAGCTTTAAACTTTATCAATTAAAGTCGGTTCTACTACTCAGATATTTGCCATCATCACGCGGGTACTGGAGCCTTTAACTCTATCTCCATCCTTTGTAAGTCGTATAAAATGGGCCTTCAGGTTAACAACATCGCACTCATACCTACATACGATCTTCTACTCAATGCGCCAACTACAACGCTTTGCTTTTCCAGATGATATCAATGCTATGGTCGTAATCCTTCAATAAATGAGCCAACGCCGCTGCCGCATGTCGAGTTCCTTTGGGTGAAGAAATATTTGAGGCTTTTATGATCCATATAAATCTCCACTTTCTCCCCATACATGTAAAGGTTCCAGATTTTCAACGCAAAAACGATCACGCTAACCCAGCATCATGAGTAGGATAATTCCTCTCATATTCTTTGAGTTGTCATGAGGCATAAAGCTATGACTTTCCCATGTCGCATGAGAACACATCCTAACCCTTTGCTCAAAGCATCATCAGAGATAACAAATCCATCCAACCGTATGGTATTGCTGTAATAGGTGTCAAATGAGTCTCCTCTTGAGCTCTTGGAAACTCTTCTCGCATTCCTCGCCTCCATACAAATTTTATATCTTTCCGAGTCACCGAAGTTAATCTGAGTAGCGATTCGAGAAAATCCTTCCACGAATCTCCGATAATAACCAAATAAGCCCAAAAAGGTACGCACTTCTACACCGACTTTTGGTTGTTCTCCCAACTTTGATTGCTTCAATCTTTGTCGTCAATGATACTCCATGTTTCGACACCACGTGCCCAAGGAATGCTACTTCCTTAAGCGTAACTCGTGATTTCTTCAATCAGGCATATAGCTTGTTGTCACGAAGTCTTCAAGTACCAAATTTAAATGGTGCTCATGATCTTCACGACTTTTGAATAGATGAGGATGTCATCAATAAAGACAACAACGAATCGATCCAAATATTCCTCAATACACGCTCATCATATCCATGAAAGCAAAGGAGCATTAGTCAATCCAAAAGACACGACTAAGAATTCATAATGCCCGCATCGAGTCCTCAAGGCGCGCTTTGAATATCCTCGCTTTTAATCTTCAAATGATGATATCTAGAATCGAAGATCGATCTTTGAAAAGAATTGTGTTCCTCAGAATCGGGTCAAACAGTCATCAATGTGAGGTAGTGGATACCTATTCTCGATGGTGACATGGTTTAATTCTCAGAGTCAATACAAAGTCGATACTCCCGCCTTTTCTTCTTTACAAATAAAATAGGAGCACCCCAAGGAGATGTACTAGATTTAATGAAACCGATGTCTAACAATTCCCGCTGAGTTGACTTTAACTCTCAAGTTCAATAGAGCCATTCGATATGGGGTTTTAGAAATGGGATTTGTACCCAGCTCAAGATCAATAAAGAATTCAACTTCACGCTCGGGGTAGTACAGAAGTTCTTCAGAAATACGTCGAGAAATTCATTAACAACGGAATATTATTCAAATCGACGTGTTTTTGTTCAAGTCCATAATATGGGCTAAGAAAGCTCGACATCCGCTTTTTAATAAACGAATAGCTTTATATCTTGATATGACCGTGATTGATTTTAGTGGTTTAGTTGTTTGAATTCAGATAACAGTCAAGTTAGGAATATGAAAACTAACAACCTTACGAAAAATAATCAATTTTGGCACGATGAGTGGTTAACCAATCAATCCCTAAAATCACATCAAATGCAAGTATCTTTAAAGAGATAAGATCAATAGTAATGTGATTGTGCCAACTTGGATCAAGCAAGATTTATAAACTGTAGATGTAACAAAGGTTTCACCCAATGGAGTTTCAATGTATAAGTTAAAGTCCAATTTCTTCTGAGTCAAGTTTAAACGCTTGAGCACAAGGCAGAGAGATAAAAGAATGGGTAGAACCCAGATCTAGTAAGGTATAAACTTCACAAGAGTTCAAGATTAGCTTACCCGTGATCACCTCGTTCGTTTCTCGTGTTTTGGCCACCACGATAAACGCCTTCCTTCCTTGAACCACCGACTTTTTTTTTGTCCAGAATACCTTTAGTGTCGCCATCCCATTGGACGTGACTTTGCTACCGGACAAAATCGAGCTATGTGACCGCTCTTTTCCATAATTTAAACACACCTTGAAGGTCAGTGAATTGGACTTATATGTCCCTCCTCTCCACATCTCAGAAGATCTAACCGCTACCGTTCTCCTCCCCTAGAATTTGTTGTTGGTACTTGGTGTCAGTGCCGGCTTGTCTTTTTCGTCATTGTTGAATCTCCTCTTTTGAAATTTCCACTGACTCACCTCTCCTATTGTCATGGCCATGATGACCACCCAAGTGGTTACCGCTTTTTCAGTATTCTTCACTCCTCACCGGTTATCATCGCTTCTACGATCAATGTCAACACCAGATTTAATTCTCGTCAGGGTCCCCTGGTGAATATACTCATTATCACGCTAATAGTTGAGCCTCACATAACATCTGAATATAAAGAAAATTTACGAGAGATAAGATATTGTCGATCTCTGTTTTAGACCTCTCGAAAACATCCGCATTATCGCTCCTCATTTATACCAAATGAGGTGCAAACCTCGATAACTCCAACTAACTTCTCGCCTCATACTGGGACACCGCCATGTTATTCTGCTCCAGATCTAATAAACTCTACCTCCTTCATATGATTTAATACTTTCGTGAAAGTACTTGTCATCGAACAGTTCAAATTTTTCCCAAGACATGCTGAAAAGTACCGTAATGGGTACGCTTCACAAATTCCCACCAATAATCACCTTCACTACACTAACATAAAGGTGACGAATGGAACCTTCTGTTTTCCTCCATGCAGCCCAAGACATCAAATATCTTTGTCATTTGCTTAACCCACATTTCCGCCTTTAATCGACGGCCTTTTCCCCGTAAATCTGGTGGTCCCATCTCCTCGAACTTGCTTGCATGATGATCAAGGTAGCTGCTATCATTTCCACCCGTATTTTGTACACGAGTCTCCCTCGTCTGTTTTTGCATGAACTGCAAAAAGCTTCTAAACATCACATCATTCATCGTTTGCTCGGTAGTATTGTTTACAGGAGGAATATTACCTTCCTGTTGCACGTTCTCTTGGTTGGTAATCAAAGGTTGTTCCACAGTCTCATAGACTCCATTGTTAACGTTCTTAGCTGCCATTCTTAAAAACTGCCATAAAACAGGGGTTAATTAAACAAATTAACATATCACTTAATATCCCTATATTATGACCGACTAACAAATAAGCTTAGGTATGACACACTAGCAAAGGATTTACTCATCTCTCCCCTCCTAGTTCTATTCCCCGGTCTCCGCCAGAGAACATATCCCTAAACTCTGATACCAACTGTGACGCCCCCAAAATAGGTATACATCACCCATTTTGAGTCGCCAAATACATGGTACAGAAAAACATCTACAACTTTATTAATACAATTGTCGTGAAAAATACGACAACACATACTGTGAGTTTAAATATAAATATTGTCTTCTAGACAATATCAACACCCAAATAAGTCCTCATACAATTATTGATGTACTATTTTACAAAAATAGTGAGGACTGCTAAAACAACTGTCTAGGACCATCACTCTATACCCCGACTGGTTTCTGTTATGTTCTCGCTTCCCGAGAAGAAAAATGGACCAAAAGGAAAAGGGTGAGCTCAATAATACTCCATAATAACCAAGTGTGAAGTAGAATTCAAAAATAAAGATCAAAGCATGGATACAATCAAAGATAGTAACAATAAAAGACATCTGAGACGAAAAAGAGAAAATTTCATTTTCTATGAATAGTGTCGTATTCGTGAATAAAGGTCGATATATATGAATAAAGACCGTGATAATGTGAATAAGAACTCCTATTAATAAAAAGTTCCAAATTTGGTTAAAAAGTTCAAACCAATATTTTGGCATAATGATATCAAAGAAAATAATATCATTTAAAAGAAAATAACATCCCTTACCTCAAAGAATCGAGATTTTGATTGAAAGGTCGGAAGTGATGTTTGATGAAACTTGTAATCGAATAAAGAACTCTCAAAGTATCTAAATACTCACAAAATACGCCTCGATAATATAGAGAGAAAGAGAGAAAGCTAATGTTTCGTGTGATTTTCAATTCTAACTTAGCCCTCTATTTATAAGAAAATGTTAAGACGTCAAGGCGATTTGACCTTCTACTTGATGGCTTTACCTCGCTACTATTGCCACCCACCACATTTGAAATAAAATTCAAAGACATTTCTTCACCAACCGTAAGTGGGGCCCACTCAATTCTAGAATTTTCCACCAAAATCATTTATAAACCTAATTTCCAAATCACCACCTCTTAAAATTCATAACAAATAATACGCTCATTTTAATGGTTCAAAATTTGTGGACATATACTCAACTTATATATGTATAACATATCCAAAAATCACAACGATCCAACTATTTGGATTAAAATTATAACTCACGTAATATATCGTAAAAATACTAATTTGATTTTTAATACCTACATTCCGACAAAATAATCGATAAAACACCTCAACATTAAATCCTTCAATTATAACCACATAAAATAAATAAATCCATCATTTATATCCACATCAAATAAATATTTCCTTATCATAAAAACCAATAATTAATTATTCACAAATAATATTACAGAATCACAATTATGACAACCAGTGTAGCTCCAAAGAAAGAGGGACTTTCCAATAAGGATTTCTCCTCATCGGCGCATAATTAGGTGACCTAACCTCCCTTGCATGTAACTTTCTAGACATTGCCAATAATGTTATCTAATAATATTATTCAAATAATATGAATTATTGATCCGATAATGGGAAATATCATGCGTTGACAATTATTGAAATAATAATAATATAAAATATCAATGCAACAATTATTGAATTAATAAAATAAAATATTGAAAAGTAATTACTATAACAATTATTGAGTAGTGCCTTCTTACGTAAGAATCAATAATTCAAAATAGTGTGCAATACCGTGCCATCACAAGAACCACGCCAGATTACTAAGATTTTAACCACCTTGCTATTCCAACAAAGGTTCATGGTAAATAACTACGTCCTTATTTATAAAAACTCAAACTTGTCGCTTTCTTCATCCGACGCTTATTCTGCACATGAGGCCCACAAATGGTCGCGTACTGGCCGCATTTAATATTCCCCGGCAATAAGAAAATTCCACCACCAAACGATATTCCCTCTAACAAAATGAATATTTTATAACCACTTGTTTATTTTGTAAAATTTGCATTTCACCCATAACCAAAGTATTATATCAAATTAACTCCTTATTATTTCAAGATAATAAATAGAGAAAATTTAATTTTATTCATAATAAGTCAGGGTCTTACGCTTTTTATGTCAGATTAATAAAGTTGTAGTTGTTTCGTACATCATGTTATCGACGACTCAAAATGGGTGATGTATACCTATTTTGGGGCGCCTGAGGTTAAACTTTAAAGATTTCACCATATGTTACCCCAATTCGGATAAAATGTTTGGTTAATTAAACATGGTATTTTGAAGAATCGACATGTATTTTTAATTTTGCGATTTGTTTAGACTAAAGTGAATTGTATAGTACCCATATCCTTGTTCATGTTTCGCTGGTTTGGACACGGCCGGGTACTTTAGTGTAAAGTAAAAAATCGGTGTAAAACTTTACCTTGTCAATTGTGATTTTCTGAAATAAATTACAATCGTCTGACTTAAGTTTAGTAGACATTACTAGAAAATTGTCTATAATGATTTGTCATCGTCCGTCGTAGTATATAGTCAAAAAAGACCGTCTAAATGTTTTAGCGACCATCCCCATAAGTTGCTTGGTAACACCTATACTAACGATCTTTTTTGTCCTATAAATGACGCTTCGACTGCCGTCATATAGGTCATGCCAAAACCGTATATTAGATCTTTACCAATCTGTCAAGCTAAAGTTATTACTACTACTACGCATCAGTAGTTATAGTGTATATATGGATGGTCGATGATCGTCGTTATAGTACGTGTGTTTTTAGAACATTATAGCTACTATTACGATGAATGTCGCTATAGTCTTTTAGATTTCAAAAAATTAATAATGCACATTTATTCAACAAACACAAATACAATATAAAATAAAACATAAAAAATATTATATATATTATTTAAAATCATTCACATTACAAAATTACAATATAATCATTAGATAATTCATCCCCTAAAATATGTTGAATGAACATTATTATACCAAACTATAAAACTAATAACTTTTTCCATCATCATTATAATACAATAGTTCAGTGATATGTAGAAGAGCTAATACAGAGAATAATATATACTACTAGAGCTAAGTTCTTATGTTGCACTATCACTTGTACCGAATGTGTGCACCTGTAATTGCCTTGGTTTGTGCAACAACAACCTCTATAGTAGATACTAATTCTCTCATTTCTCTAAAGTCTCCCCAACACATGCAATAACTTTCGGACTTGAGAAAAAGCATACGCAACTTATCTCCAACAAAATCAAAACAAAAAATAAGTGAACCCAATCAATGAAAGCAAGTAGAGCCTTCAAGTATTAGTGTCATAATTGAATATATAATTGATAGCTAAACATGAATTACTTCATTTGATTCTTTTAAAAGAGCTCTTCTTCTTAATGACCCAAGGAATGCCCACATTAACAAGTATCTCAACGACCGTTAACTAAACTAAATTAATTCTAGAATGTTCATGAATTAATGAAGTACATGAATATGTAATGTCTAAATACATGATACATGTATGTATACGAATGTATTTAAAATGTCTTTAAACATGTAATGGTTAGTTTCATGTACATGAATTTAGTCAACTTGTGACGCCCCCAAAATTAGGTATACATCACCCATCTTGGGTAGTCGATACATGGTATGTAATTTAAATACAACTTACTAATATAATCGCCGTGTACAATACGACATATAAATCGTGAGTTTGAATACAAATATTATCTACTAGATATTATACAAACTCAAAAGGAGTCCTCATTACAATTATTATCACACTATTTCACGTAATAGTGAGGACTACTAATGCTATCCTCCTCGACCATTACTCTGCTTCCCCACTTCGTCTCAAATATGTTCTCATTTCCTCAAGAGAACGAAGAAAGAAAGGGTGAGCTCAACTAGCCCAAAGAAGAAATATTATGACTAAGATAATGCGTAATAAATTATCATTAGCCTTCAATGTTGTTAAACCGATAAAATATAATAAACATCAAGTTTAATCTGCAGCTGAACAAGCAATCCATTAAAAGAGTCAAGTAGAAAATAAAATCTACTATCTTTTATGATTTAAAAGGTTTTTCATCATCAAGTATATAGCGAGACTCACCTTTAATAAATAATCCACATCATCGAATCACCCCCGCACTACTACCAAGGATATTCTTTGGTATCACGACCACAATTATTCACGCACTACGCCAAGAATAGTCAGGTATTCATTAATGGTCATGATCATGCCAACAATCATCCATCAATGCACTACTACCAATCGAGGATTTTTACCACATCATTTGTAACATTACTACCATGATTACAATCAATAGTCTCCTCGGTCATAATCATACCAAGTCCATCTACGCACTATGTGCCACGATATGACTTTTTAAAAAATATATAAAATATGAGGATGATGACAATGATATAAGAATTCAATAAAACAAGTTCAAGAATTATTTTATCCAGAATTATTAACGCCCAAATTGTCAACAATCTCGCTTTGTAGAGTAAAATTCAAGAATGATCGGAAGAATATTTCCATGAAAAGACTCTCGATGAAACGCAAATATCAAGGATATTCTACTAATTTCATGGAGTATAGAAGTCAAAGTTTTAACCAACCTGGGTATAATAAAGAATGGAATAACAAAAGAAATCACCACGCATGCAGATTTCAGATAGGCAAAGTTATTCCAATGTAATAATAATAACGGAACCAAAGTCAGTGAAATTCACACCTGCACGTGATGTTCCAATGAGAATAATAAAGATGGAACCCGATCCGTAAAACACATGATAGGATATTCCAATGTAATGATAAAGACGGAACCAGTGTCCTGTAAAACACACAAAAACAGGATGTTCCAATGTAATAATAAAGACGGAAACCAGTCCTGCAAAACACATGCATGTGGATGTTCCAATGTAATGATAAAGAATGTCACCATGTATAGGGTAAACCACGATACAAAGTTATTCCAACGTAATAATAAGCACCGAATAACAATGCAGTTCTCTTCATGAATAAGAAAGAATAACACCCTTACGAGTACAACAAATAATATTCTCTACCTTAAAGAACCGAATATCGCAAAGTGAAGTAAAGGTAATACTTTTATTCTTTCTCTATAGTTTCTCTCTCTAGTTTCAAAGTGAATTCGTAAGAAAATAATGAAGGAATGAGCTTCTATTTATAGGAAAATAGAATGATAGTAATTAATCCATGAACGGTCCCGTATTGATTTACTTTTAACTGACGGTCCATATTTAAAGCAAAATCTTTTAAATAAAATATAATATATTCTATTTATATAAAAACATTTTACTATGCAAACACTATGCAACACTATGCAAAACACTACGCAACACTACGCATAATAAAATATAATATATTTTATTTATGTAATAACTTTAATAAAGTATTCTCGCTTTTATATAAAAGATGTTTCGCTTTTATTACGTTAATAATACTAATAAAACAAAAACGCCATTATCGCTATAATAATTCATATTATTAATCGGCAATAATGGAATCAAACCGAGTTGACTTCTCACATAAGCATCAATAATCAATACCGCTGTGCTACTATGCAACCACACGTATTCTCGTACTTTTTACTACCGAGTAGTTCAACAAGATCAACCAGTAAAACTTCCGCCGTTATTTTAATAAAATATTTTGTCGCTTTTCAATCCGACAACAATTTCATTATGGGGTCCACCAATGATTGAGTAGTTGTACGAATATTTCCTCTTAAACCTAATATTCCCCACCAATCGAATAATATAACCACTTGTGATACTTTACAAAATTTATAAATATTACCCACAACTATAACATTATATCAAATTTATTCCATAATATTCAAAAATAATATTTATAGAAAATTCATCTTTATTTATAAAAGTCAGGTCTTACAACCTCCCTTCTTATGAAATTTCGCCCTCAAATTAGGGGTACGTGACTGTATGTCAAGAGGTAAGGATACCTTGATTTCATTTCTCGCATTCTAACTCCCAAGTCATTTCCTCAACATCATGGTTCCTCCACAAAACTTTGATTGAGGTATATAACTCGAGCGTAGAATATGTTCCTTCTTATCCAAAATTTGAACAGAACCTCTTCATACGCCAAATCTTCCGTTAATTCGTCCTGCTTCTAACTCAATAATATGGTTCAGTCTTTCACATAATTACGTAATATGGATATGTGAAAACGCATGAACACGAGACATATTCAAGCAGAAAGCGAGTCTATAGCCACGCCTCCTACTCGATCGAGGATTAAAATGGACCGATGAATCAAGGATTAAGTTTTCCTCTCTTTCCAAATCTTGTAACTCCTTTCCATGGAGCAACTCTTATCAACACATGATCTCCTATATCGAATTCCACGCCCTTTCGATGAAGATCAAATAACTCTTTTGTCGATTTTGTGAGGTTTTTATACGTTGTTTGGATCGTTTGAATCTTTTCTCAGTAGTCATGCGTACTAACTCCGGTCCCAACAACGTTGCTTCACCCACCTCATCCCAAAGATACCGAGAATGACACTTTCTTCCATACAATGCTTCAAATGGAGCCATGCCAATACTTGCTTGATAACTGTTGTTGTAGGAAAACTCCACCAATGGTAAGAACTTGTCCCAACTCCCTTTGAAATCAAGGACACGAGTCTTAATAGATCTTCAAGAGTTTGAATAGTCCTCTCCGATCGTCCGTCCGTCTCGAGGATGATATGCCGAAGCTAAATCGTAAGTCTGTGCTCATAGCTTTTTGCAAACTAACCCAAAATCGTGAAGTGAATCTTCTTGGGTCTCGATCAAAAACTATGGATACCGCATTACACCATGCGCCTTACAATCTCGCTTATGTACATACGAGCAAGACGCTCATGTATAAGTTTCTCGATCGGTAAGAAATGAGCAGACTTGGTCAATCTATCAACAATGACCCAAATCGCATCAATGCCTTGAGAAACCTTAGAAGACCCCAGAACGAAATCCATGGTAATGTGCTCCCACTTCCATTCCGAATTTCAAGTGGTTGCAATGGACCTTTTGGTACTTGATGCTCCGCTTTAACTCGCTGACAAGTTAGACACCTTGAGATAAACAGCATTGCTATCTCTCTTCGATATATTGCTCCACCAAAATGTATATTTAATATCATGATACATTTTGGTACTCTCGTGATGGATTGCAAATGGTGTGTTATGCGCCTCCATCATGATATTATACTTTAAATCGTGGTCGTTAGGAACACAAAGTCTGGAGTTGACTCAAGTATTCCTTCTTCATCGATTCTTGATCCCAAGATAGCACCTTCATGCACTTTCTTCCTTATACGCATCACCTCCGTGTCCGTAGCTTGGAGCAGCTTTTAACTTTATCGATTAAAGCCTGTTCTACTCAGATATTTGCTATCATCACACGCGTCCCCGAGTCTTTAACTCTATCTCCATCTTTTGCAAGTCACACAAAATGGGCCTTTGTGTCGACAATAACGCACTCAGATTCTGTATATGATCTTCTACTCAATGCGCCGCCTACCACGCTCTTTTCCGTGATGGTATCGATGGTTTGATCATAATCTTTCAATAGCCAAGCCAACGTCGTTGTCGCATGTCGAGTTCCTTTTGAGTGAAGAAATATTTGAGGCTTTTACGATCCGTAAAGATTTCCACTTTCTCCCATACAAGTAATGCCTCCAAATTTTAAGTGCAAAGATAATGTACCGCTAACCCAGATCATGAGTAGGATAATTCCTCTCATATTCTTTGAGTTGTCGCGAGGCATAAAGCTATAACTTTCCATGTTGCATGAGAACACATCCCAACCTTTTGCTCAAGATCATCAGAGATGACAAATCCTCCGAGCCAGATGGTATTGTATCACGTAATTGTGTTTGAAATAAGTCTCCTCTTGAGTTCTTGAAAACTCTTCTCACATTCTTCGCTCCAACCGAACTTTCAGATCTTTCGAGTCACCGAGTCAATGGAGTAAGCGATTCGAGAAAATCCTTCCACAAATCTCCGATAATAACCAAATTAAACCGAGAAAGCTACGATTTCCTATCATCGATTTAGGTTGTTCCCACTTTGAATAGCTTCAATCTTTCTTGGGTCAATGATATTCCATGACTTGATACCATCGTGCCCAAGGAATGCTACTTCTTCAAGCCGAACTCGTGATTTCTTCAACTCGCATAAAGCTTATATTCACGAAGCTTTTGGAGTGTCACCTTTCAAGTGTTGCTTTCATGATCTTCACGGCTTTTGGAATAAATAAGGATGTCATCAATAAAGACGACCACAAAGTGATCTAAATATTCCTTGAATACTTGGGTTCATCATATCCATAAAGGCAAGCAGGAGCATTAGTCAATCCAAAGGACATAACTAGGAATTCATAATGCCCGCATCGAAGTTCTGAAAGCCGCTTTGGAATGTCACGGTTCTAATCTTCAATTGGTGATATCCTAACGAAGATCAATCTTTGAAAAGAATTTGGCTCTCACGAATCGTCAAACAGTCATCAATACGTGGCAATGGATACCTATTTTGATGGTGACATGATTCAACTCCCGATAATCAATACAAAGTCGCATACTCCCATCTTTCTTCTTCAAGAATAGTAACAGAGCACCCCAAGGAGAAGTACTAGGACGAAATAAAGCCAATGTCTAACAATTCTCGTAGTTGGGTCTTTAACTCCTCAAGTTCAATAGAGCCATTCGATATGGGGCTTTGGAAATAGGTTTTGTACCGGGTTCAAGGTCGATATAAAATTCAATTTCACGCCTGGGGTAGGCCAGAAGTTCTTCTTGGGAATACGTCAGAAATTTATTAACAATAGAAATATCGTTCAAAAACCGATTTATTTTTATTTAAATCAGTGACATGAGCTAAGAAAGCTTGACATCCATTTTTCAATAAACGAATAGCTTTATGGCTTGAGATGACCGTGATTGATTTTAATGGTTTGTCGTTTGAATTCGATAATAGGTTGATTAGAAATATGAAAGCTAACAACCTTACAAAACAATCAATTTTTGCATGATAAGTAGTTAACCAATCAATCCTAGAATCACGCCAAATGCAAGTATTTTTAATGAAATAAGATCGACGTGTAATGTGAGGGTGCCTATTTGAACCAAACAAGACTTATAAACAAAGTGGATGTAATGAAGGTTTCTCCCAACCTGAAAGTTTCCACAGATAAGTCAAAGTCTAATTTCTCCTGAGTCAAATTTAATCGATGAGCGCAAGTAGGAGAAATAAAAGAATGGGTAGAACCCAGATCAAATAAAGTATAGACTTCATTAGAGTTTATGATAAGCTTACCCGTGATGACCTCATTCGTTCCTTGCTCTCTGGGAGGTCACAACAAACGCCTCTCTCTTACTACCTAAGCTTTTGACTTTTTCGGGACTACTTTGGTATTACCTAAAGTGTCTTGGTTTTTGGAAGAAGATGAGAAATTTGTAAAAGAAATTGACGCAGTTAAAGAAAAAAGTAAAAAAAAAAATTGAAGATATCTCAAAAGAGGAATATGAAAAGATTTGTGTTGATAAAATTATGAAAGTTGAATATAAAAAAGGAGAAATTGAAGAGATGTCAAGTAAAGAAGCATTTGAAGAGGTAAAAGAAGAAGAAAAAGAAAGCGTCGAAGAAATTGTCAAAATTGAAAAAATAGAAGAGATTGTTGACGAAAAGGATGAAAAGAAAGAGTTAAAAATTTTGGATGAGCATGAGAAAAATATTTTGAATATAAAAAATAATAATTTGATATTTAGAGTGATGAATTTTGTGGAGATCGGAAAGAATGGGCTGAGGAAGAAGTTGGTTAAGGAAGGTGAATGATGGGAACATCCTGGCTCTGGCGATGAAGTTAAAGTTCATTATGTGGGTACTTTGCTTGATGGAATCCAGTTTGAGGTTGAATTTCTCTCTTTGTCAAGTGTCAAGGATATATGTAAAGGTGGAGGAATATTCAAGAAGATACTTATTGAAGGAGAAATCAAGAAATCCTAAAGACCTGTATGAAATATTAATTAAATATGAGGCTAGGCTTGAGGATAAAATTGTAATTTCAAAATCTGATGGGGTGGAGTTCATTTTGAAATATGGGTATCTCTGTCCTGCTATGTCAAAAGCTGTAAAGACAATGAAGAAGGAAGAGAAGGTCCTCCTGAAAGTGAAGCCACAATATGCATTTGGAGAGAATGGTAGACCAGCAACTGGAGATGAGTGTGATGTGCCACCAAATGATGGGGTATTTTCTAAAGTGAAATTGGTAGGAAAACTGTAAGATTAACTATTCTTTTGAAGAAAGAATTGCAACATATTACTTCACTAAGGGAAACATTAGCAAAAGAAATTGAACAAGTTAATTTAGAAATGAATAGACTTGATAGTGAGATAAAAGAGATCAATTTGGATCGTGAAAGAAGAGGCAAAGAATGGGCAGAACTGAACGATTCCATTGAAGAACTTAAGGTGAAGAGGCAGAGCTAGAGAAACAAAGGGAATTATTGTGAGACCCCAAATTTTATGAATAAAGATTTAAATTTCTCAAAATATTTTTTTCAAAATTATGGTGTGGATTTGATATAATGTTATAGGTGTGGATAATATTTATAAATTTTGCAAAGTATGCAAGTTGTTATATAATATTCTGATTGGTTCTGGTAATATTCGCTTTAACGGGGAGTATTCGCAGACTGACAAAGACAATCATCAGTGGACCCATTAACGGAATTATCATTTCGGATCGAGAAAACGATAAAAATATTTTTTATGAAAATAACGACTAAGTTTTAATTAAGAAACTGCTTGAACTACTCTAAGAGTAGTAAAGTATAAGAATACGTCTGGCGTGGTTGCATAAGTAGCACACGGTATTGATTATTGATGCTTACGTGAGAAGTCACTCGCTTTTGTTCAATTATTGCTTCAAAGAATTGTTGCATAAGATCTCACGTTATTTGATTCAATTATTGTCGATATTTTATATATTATTAAATCAATAATTGAGATGACAGAGTTATTAATATTATTATTTTCAATATTAACGATGTCTAGAAGTTCTACCAAGGAGAGGTTTGGTCACCTAATCAAGCATGATAGGAAAAATCCTTATTGAAAGCCCTCTTTTTTGGGAACGACACTTCAATCAATTAATATTGTGAATTATAATAATGATGATAAATGTTGTTAAAGATATTGAGGTGTTTCTTATGAAGTCACTAAGTTTATATATATATATATATATATATATAAATTTTGTTTTTTTATTATTATTAATGTAATAAAACAAAACTTTTATATAAAATAGAATACTTTTATAAAGTTATTTGTTTTATTAGACTATAAATAGAATATATTATATTTTATTATCATAGTGTTTTTGCATAGTAAAATCTTTTTATATAAAACAAAATACTTTTATAAAGTTATTTATTTTATTGTATAATAATTAGAATATATTATATTTTATTACGATAGTGTTTGCATAGTTGTCTCCGTAGATAAGTTTAGATAGTAAAATCTTTTTATATAAAATAGAATACTTTTATAAAGTTATTTGTTTTACTAGACAATAATTAGAATATATTATATTTTATTATATAGTATTTGATAAATATTCTGCATAAAGTTTTTAGATAGTAAAATCTTTTTTATATAAAATGTAATACTTTTTATAAAGTTATTTGTTTTATTGTATAATAATTAGAATATATTATATTTTATTATGATAGTGTTTGTAGATAAAGGCTGCGATAAGTGTTTCAGATAGTAAAATCTTTTATATAAAAAATGTAATACTTTAATAAAGTTATTTGTTTTATTAGACTATAAATAGAATATATTATATTTTATTTAAAAGATTTTATTTTATTAGAATATTTTATTAATACTTTATAGTAAATCAATATGGACCGTCTGCTTAAAAGTAAATCAATCTGGACCGCTTATGAATTAGTTACTATTCACCCATTCTCCTATAAATAAAGCTCATTCCTTAATTATTTCTTACGAATTCACTTTAAACTCTGTAGAGAAACTATAGAGAGAAAGAAGAAAAGTATTATGCTACTTCACTACTCCTATATCCAGCTTTCTAAGGTAAGGGAATTATTTCTTTCAGATTCATGAAGAGAACTTCTCATTATTCCATTCTTTATTATTCTGTTGAATAACTCAGTATACGCCAAGCTACCCTATACTTGTGAAATTCATCTCATTATTCCATTCTTTATTATTATGTTGAATAACCTATTTATCTGAGTACCGCATACATGGTGAAATTCTTCATTATTCAATTCTTTATTATTATGTTGAATAACTCCGTATATGCCAAGTACCGCATACATTTTGAAATTCTTCATTATTCCATTCTTTATTATTCTCGCTGAATATCCTCGTCGTGAGTTTATGTAATGACCGGTTCCATTATTTATTTTTCTCATGGAATAACCTTTTGTCATGCGGGCTATCGCATGCACGGTGAATGATCCTTTCAGATTCATTCCTTATTAACTTGTGGAAATGATCTCGTTTACGTGGATTACCGCATAGGCGTGTGAAAATCCATTTGCGCTTCATATATTCTATTATACTCAATTGGTTAAAGTTTTGGCTTCTATACTCCATGAAATTAGTAGAATATCCTCGATATTTGCGCTTCATCCAAAGATCTTTTCATGGAAATATTCTCACGAGCATTCTTGAATTTTACTCCACAAAGCAAAGATCATGTTAGCAATTTGACGTTATCGGTTCTCGGATAAATTAATTTATAAATCTTTAAAATTTGTTCTTGAACTTGTTTTATTGAATTATTATGTCATTGTCATCATCCTCATGTTTATATTATGTTGAAAGTCATATGTATTCAGAAGGTGCATAGATGGACTTGGTATGATTATGACCGTGGATTATTCTAAGATAATCATGACCGTAATATTACAAATGATGTGGAAAAAGTCCTCATTGGCCCGTAGGTGCATCATGGACAATTTTAGTATGATTATGGCTATGGATTCTCTTCACCAAGGAAGCAAAGATGAATTGTTTTATGGCATGATCGGACCATTGATGAATACACGAATATCCTCGCCCGTAGTACATGGATAATTTGTGGTTGTGATACTAATGCATATCCTTAAATTGTCTGGGGATGATGTGGATTATTTATTAAGCGAGTCTCGCCGATAAAAATGATGAAAAAACTTTTTAAAACATAGAAGATAGTAGATTTTATTCTCTACTGACTCTTTTTTATGGATTGCTTGTTCCGCTGCGCTTAAACTTGATGTCTTTTGTATTTTATCGCTTTAACATTGTTGAAGGCTAATGATAATTTATTCTGCATTATCATAGTTATAATATTTCTTACTGGGCTAGTTGAGCTCACCTTTTCTTTCACTGTTTTCTTCAGGAAATGAGAATTTAGCTGGGACGAGTCGGGGAACGGAGTGACGGTCCAGATGATGGCATTAGTAGTCCTCACTATTCTGTTAAATAGTGTGACAATAAATGTAATGAGGACTCCTTTAAGTGTGGATATTGTCTAGATGAAAATATTCTTATTAAAACTCTCAGCTATGTTTTGTCGTATTTTTACACGACATTTGTATAATTAAGTTGTAATTGTATTTTGTACCATATATTTTCTGGCGACCCAAGATGGGAGATCTATACCTGTTTTGGGGGCATCACAATTATTACATGTTGATACGAAAGAGTTTCTAGCACAGATTAAGCACTTGAAGCAATTGGAAGATTTCTTATTATAAACTTATATGTTTAGACTTCCCGTTATAAACCTTATTATAAGATCGATAATATTACTTCATTATTATAATATATCGAGATAGTTGTCATTGTCCCGCCAAAGTGGTATCTCAAATAATAAATCCATAAGTCATTCTACTTTTTTATAACAAATTGATAATGCAACAAATTAAATTTGGATTCCATAGTTCAATGTGTTATGAAGGTTTTTTCTTAGAACCCCAAAATATTGTCTTTCTCCTAAAGTGAATATCCATCCATTTGTAGACTTTATTTTATCCTAATTCGTTATCCGGTTTGCATCATGTACCTTCTACCACAATTTGGGTATCCTGTATAACATAATGCATAGTTCATCAGGCCTTTAAGATATTTAAGTATTCTCGATATCGCATCCCAATGAACTTAACCTAGATTATGAGTAAACCTACCCAATACTCCAAACGCAAATGCTATATATAGTATAACGCATTTCATATATTAGACTACCGATTATACTTGTATACGCTAACTGAGATATGTTATTGCCATTATTTGAAAATAACTTAACAAAATGATCATACGGGGTAGAGGCTATCTTGCAATTCCGTGATTAAACTTATTTAAAACCTTCTCAATATAATGAGACCGAGTTAAAGAAATGGTATCTTGAATCGCATAATTTAATTACCTAAAATTACATTAGCCTCCCCATATCTTTCATATCAAAGGTAGCGTATAAAAATGCTTTAATTTCTAATACTATTTTTTTTACTAGTACCAAAATAAGCATATCATCAACATATATATAAACGCATTATAACACTAAAACATTTACTAAACTTAGAATAAACATATTTATCTCGATTCATTTATTTTAAATCCATTGAAAATAATCATTTGGTCAAAATTTTCATGTTATTGCTAGATGTTTGTTTTAACCCATATAAAGATTTAACAAGTTTACAAACTTTTTATCTTGGCATTTCAAAACAAAACCTTTTGTTGTTCCATATAAACTTACTCTTCTAAATCACCATTTAAAAAAGCAGTTTTAACATCCATTTGGTGTATAACAAGTTTATGAATTGATGTTAATGTAATTCATAACCTAATGATACTAATTCTTGCTACTGAAGCATATGTATCAAAGTAATTAATTTATTCCTTTTGCTTAAAACCTTTGGCTACCAGTTTAGTTTTATACTTATATATAGATTCATCTGATTTTTCTTTTCCTTTTAAAGATCTATTTACAACCAATAAGTTTACATATAGGACGTAAGTCCACCAAAACCTAAGTCTTGTTACCTCATGATAAAATCTATTTCATCATTAATGGTTTCTTGCCAAAAACTTAAATCTTGAGAGGATATAACTTCTCTTAAAGGCAATGTATTTCTATCACTAGAATCATACTCAATCACAAAAACACTAGAAGAAATAATATCATACATATTTCCTTCTACTAAGTACATATATAAATCAGGACCATAATATTTTTCTATCATTGCTCTTTTACTTCTTCTTGGTTCTATTTCTTTTAGTATATATAATAAATTCCATTTCATCAATACAATACAAAAAATCTGGTCATCTAAGACGAAAAAATTCATCTCAAATATAGAAGAATCTGTCTCAAAATTTGTGTCAGTAGGTCGCGTCGCTAATCTGTCCTTCTCAAAATATTAGATATGAAAGATTTTCGTCTCAATACTGACCCATAGGTATCTAAATTTTGAAACCGATTTGGCGGGCAGAATTGGCGCTTTTTTTAAGTATACATAATTTGAAACAGAAAACTATCTCAAATCCATATCAAAATTGTTAGTAATGGTTTTTCCTGCACATATTTTGAGACGGTCACCATCCGTCTCAATTTCGTTTCAACTTTGTCTTTAATATCTTTTTAGCGCACATATTTTAAGACGGAAAGCACCCGTCTCAAAATTATCGTCTCAAAATTCGTGTCAACTTTGGCGCCAATATCGCACATTCTTTGAGATGAAAAGAAGTCGTCTCAATTATGTCTCAATATGTTTATTAACAACAAATTACAAATATTTTCATAATTTAATTTCAAAATCTAAATGAAAGAAGTTGTCAAAAATATAAAATTGCATTCAACAATCTTGATAATGAAAATAACAACAAAGCAATCCCTTTATTGAATTCAAACAATTTTTCAACATCAAAATTGTAATAATAAAATTCTTACTACATAAAGCCTAATACAAACACAAAGTTCACACTACCTAATCAAAGAAATACAATGCATATTTAGGAATCAGCAATGGTAACCTTGACCTCAACACCATGTTCTATGATAATGGAAGTAATTTGCTTAACATCGGGAGAGCTGAAGAGGTCAATCAAACGTTTGTGGACGCTAAGCTCAAATCTATCACATGTGTTGGTTCCTAAACATTGAAAGGGAAATGTTTCAAGCTAGAGTAATTTCAGTTATTAAAGCCGAACAAGAAAGACCTGCTATTAGTAAGAATTATACTACAGAGTCGCCAAGCCTTCAATAGAAAACTCTATTTGTGCACCTGTATTATATATAGTAGTAGTATTCAACAAAAAATGTTTTAGCTATTAGTCTATGATCAGCAACTCGATTCCAATCTTTGAAATCCTAATTGAAAGCACATTTATAATTCCATAGAATTAAAACTTAGTTAATTTTACACAAATACTAAGAAAGGAATATTTTGTATATGTTAAAATTTGTTGATTCTAAGAAGGTAAGAAAAATGAAAAAAGAAGAAAGAAATGCGTTATAAATTTATATTTTGTATAACTATTTGTTATAGAATTGAGTATAATTTAATTTAATTAGTTATCTAGTGATGTATTTGTAAACCGAGGTCGAGTAGAGTGGGAAAAGTGTATTTAACCTATATATATATATATATATATATATATATATATATATATATAATCCGCTCCAAAATGCATATAAAGATCTTTAAAAATAATCATTTTTTGGAGACAAATATATCCGCTTTTAATTTGCTTTCTAAAATAAGGAGGGAATTGGAGACTAATATTTGGAGGGAAAATAACACTCTGAGACGGAAATTTTGGTCTCTAATCCATTTCAAAAATAAATATTTATTTCTTTTTTTAATTATTAATATGAGACGTGAACAATTGGTTTCAAATTAGTTTCAAAAAACGTGTTTAAATTTTTTTTTAAAATACTTACTTTTTTGGACACAGTATATCGCCTCTAATTTCGCCTCTAGAATTTGAGACGATCTTGGTGGTTTCAGAATCCGTCTCGATTTTTTTACTGCCAATACATCTCGAGACATAGCAAAATTTTAGTTTCTAAGTCCGTCTCAAATTGCTAAAATTAGGGACAAAAACTTTGTTCGTCTCTAAAAATTGGTTTCAGATGCCCAAGATTCTAGTAGTGATAGTTTCATGATGAATTGTTCCTTAATCCTATTTATTAGTGTATTTTTTTGACCATTTCCTAAAGAATAAATTCTCAAAGAACTCAACATCTCTAGACTCTAAAATTATATTTTGACTAACAAAATATGTGTATTCCGTGGTCAAGAATTTTCACTACAAGAAAACAGTCATTCATTACCGACGTAATCGCCGTCAGCTTATGACCATATCGCCATCTAAGATTGAGGTCATCAAGCGACAAGAATGCCCATCGGCATGTACAGTCGTCACCTACACGTGTCGTCAGCCTTCCTATCTCCCGTCGGTCACCAATTTGCTTCAAGATCACCGCTATTACCGACGGAGGCATCAAGTAATCAGATTATGTCAATATCGACGGCAATACCGACTTTGAGCCGGCTTAATGGTCCCATATTTGTTTTTGAGGTTCAAACTCATTGCCGAAGCAAGATGGTAATTTAATGCCTTCTTAGTCATTTCAAGAATGACCTTCGCATATATTTTTTGATTTTTTTTTAAATTTCAAATTTCCCTGTTCATTTACAAATATACACCTGTTATAAACTAATAACAACCATCAACTCACAACTATACCTGTTATAAACTAGTAACCCAAATCAAATATATAGATAAAAACTATAATGGTCGCTTTCAGATAACTCAAAAATGTACAAATAGATACATGAAACTCGTAATATAACATAAACTAAACTAACTATAACTCGTCACCGCCATCTCCATGTCCATCGAAGCCTATGCCATCACCTCAGAATGGAGGAGGTCGGTCGTCATCACCGACTATCCATCGCCTTCAGACCGAGGAGGTCAGTCATCATCATTTCTACGGCCATCACCAAAGGCTCTCCACCTCCACCTCCACGAGTCTCATCAACAAGACCCTACAAAATTAAAATATTAATAACAAAATCAAAATGAAAACATATTTATATTATTTTAGTTCAGGTTATTCAAGTTAAAGTGACGGGATTCGAACTCGGGTTCAGATATCGTAATCGAGTCCCGCCGCTTATAACGCTGTTCATTGCCTATGCGGTGCTATTGCTTATGTTCGCGTGTCAACTAGATGGCCGGAGCGAGTTTTGGGCTCTTTTTTGGCTTTTTGTCTAACTGTTAGCGGGTTTTGCAAATTTGGACTTAACTCTCGGTCTCCGTATATTGAATTGAGTCCCGTAAGTTCTAACGCGTGTAATACGTACTTTTGTTATATATGTGTGTTTGTGTGGTGTTCAGAGCGACCGAGGAGTGTTTTGACCTATTTTTCACTTTTTTCGACCAAGTGTTGGCGAAGTTTTGCAAACCGGGCGATAACTCGGATTTCATATGTCAGAATCGAGTCCCATAAGTTCTAACGTGTGTGTAATACCTACTCGGAGCTATGTGTGTGTTTGTGTGGCGTTCGGGCGATCGAGGAGGTTTTTGACCAAGTGTTGGCGAGTTTTGCAAACTGGGCGATAAATAGGATTCCATATGTCTAATCGAGTCTTGTAAGTTCTAACGCGTGTGTAATACCTACTTTGGTCTTATTGTGTTTTGTGTATGGCGTCACGCGATCGAGGAGGTTTTCGACCTATTTTTCTACTTTTTAACCAAGTGTTGGCGAGTTTTGCAAACTGGGCGATAACTCGAATTTCGTATGTCGGAATCGAGTCCCGTAAGTTCTAACACGTGTGTAATACCTACTCGGTTCTATGTATGTGTTTGTGTGACGTTCGCTAATCGAGGATGGTTTTGACCTATTTTTGGCTTTTGACCAAGTGTTGGCGAAGTTTCAAACCGGGCGATAACTCTGATTTCAGATGCCTAATTGAGTCCCGTAAGTTCTAACGCTGTGTAATACCTACTTAAGCTATGTGTGTGTTTGTGTGGTGTTCGCTGCATCAAGGTGTTTTTGACCTATTTTTGGCTTTTTGACCAAGTTTTCCATTAAGCGGGACGGACGCTAACTCTCAGTTCAGTATATCCGAATCGAGTCCCGTCGGTTATAACGCGGTCATTGCCTATGCCTAGGCGTGTTAACTAGTTATTTGACAGTTTATATAAGAAATATATAAACAAATAAAGAAATACATCAATAATAAGTTTTACCTGTCGAATATGTGGATGAAAGATGTCACAAGACAACTCCAGAGACATACACGGATGGCCTCCTCCCTGATTACACCCACGAGGTAGTCACGGCGACTCTGAGGATCTATGGAGTCGTGGACAACCTCCCCGAGCAGTCGGTAGATCACCACGTGATGGTGCGCTTTGTCGCACGACACACGCCGCCATGCACCCCTCTATGATCCACCAAGAAGTCGCCGATAATGAAGGGTTTAAGACTGATCCACTCGCACCACTACCTATGGTGGGTGGCGACGCCGAGATCTCGCAGTAGGGACTATAGTGTAGGTTGGGACACGGGGATGCCCACAATCTACCCTTCTTCGACCCCCTCAGAGCCTCCAAATTAGTCCACCATCTCCTCGTCCTCACGCCAAGATCGCCCACCGACGAGTATCACCTCTGCGGTGCTCCGAGCCACGAAAAGGTCTCAACCATGTCTCGAAAAAAATAGAGAAATAGGTGAAAAGCAAGTATTACACAAAAAAATTCAAAAGAATTTCAAAGCCATCAAATACATACTAAATGAAATAATTAAATTACTTAACGCAATGCGCTCAGCCTCAGGTGAGATATAACCACCGTCACCTTTCTTCTGGTGAGCGTGCCACCAAAACTATAAAGGGAAGGTTTGTGACTTTTTAGACTCTTCTCCAGTCTCTCCCTCAGAGGTCATACGACCGACTCCTCAAAGGCGATGGAGGGAGACGACTCTGCTTGTCGGGCAATTTGTACATTGTCTTGACATCTTCTTGAATGCCTCGCCTTCCCAAATATCGCACATCTAGCCCCACACCGTAGAACTAATGAAATCTGGCCGAACATCTCTAGGTGTCTGTCCATCAGCCATCTTGGTCTGGGCCTTCTTCTTCCAGTCGTAGACCCACTTATGCCAATTCATCTCGAGATACTTCCAGAGAATAGTCATCTCATGGGCCTCCTGCCCGTCCTCGAAGCGATAATATCTTTGTAGTACAACATATGAATATCAGCAGTTACTTAGTAGACAACATAAAGCAAAGCGGTAAATAAATATTCAAAAGCACAAATTAAAACTAACATATGAATGAATGACTTCTTACCCTAAACTCAGCAATAATAAGCCCACGCAAAGTGGCCATCCACATCTACCCACCTCATCCACTATGCGAGAATCGATTGCAACGCGTGTTCTCAAGGCGTCAGCATCGAGGATACTAAAAATTGAAATTATTAAATTTCCAAATTACAAAGAATATATAAGAACTAAATAATTAATACAAACGTAATGTATATGTTACCTAGTAGTCCCAACCCGGCATATAAGCGGCGCCTGGGGGGGATTCCCTAGCAATCCACGTGCTAGTCCCCACGGAGGCCTATGTCGATCACCTATGTAGTGAAATACAACAATATTTATATAAACGAATATAATGTCAACATTATATAAAATTACAAACAATAAGATGTATAAAACAATACATGTAATTATACACGATGATCCTGGCCCTCGATCCTCACCAAAGACTACCTCCACGAATTTCATCTAGGCTTAAACTACTAAAGACGCCCACCACGATCGCTTACGTGTGGTGTATGCGCCCATATCTCAGATATATATGCAGATACAACTAAAAGGATACAAACACAAATATTAGAATCATCATGCACATACAACTAAAAGGATACAATATGCGAGATATAACTAAAAGGAAACAAATGCATGACACTTGAATACAACTAAAGGATACAACATGTTGATACAACTAAAAGGATACAACATGCGAGATATAACTAAAAGGAGATAACTATTACATTTGAATACAACTAAAAGGACATAAAGAGTACATACTCCTAATCATTTATATCATCAAAGCCATCAATATCGTAATCATCATCTTCGAAAGCAAGAGATCTTCACTATCGTTGTTAACACCGACCTAAGTGAGATCGAAACATCCAAGAACAGTCCCAAAACAGGGACTATTTGAGATTCACTCCTACTAAGTGAATCTCAAACGTTTCTAAGTTTCCTAAACTATATGAAAATATGCACATGTCAAGAAATTGAGTATCCAATTGAATAGTAATGATAAATTAAGAAGATTATGTCATTTTATAATTGTAAAAAATCGACAATGTCAACTATAAACGAATGTGTTCCAACATATTTTATTCTTACTCATATTTTCTTAGCAACATACTCAAAAACACTTGACAACTATAAACAAATGTTTTACAGTTTTGCAATGCATTGTGTTTTCAATGCCAATCTGTTTTGGTGCTTTTAATGCCAAACTGTTGTTCGAGACAAATACAGAGCTCAAGTACATAATTATATAATGCAGCCTCTATACATTGATCCCAGGTCTACAATCTACACTGAACCTAGGTTAATAACTATAGAGGTTCGCATGTTTCATTTTTTCCCCTTTAACAGCTCGAAGAAACCAGACCAGAAGTTTCAACATCTAATAGTTGAGCTAGAACAAGAGTTATAATTACGTAAGCTTTTGAACTACCTTCAAGAAGTACAGTTGCTAAATGAATTTGGAAAATCTAGAATATACAAGAATCCAATTATAAAAACATTAAGAAAGGATTTCAACTCTTATCACAAAACAAAAATTAATTCAACATTTGTATATATGGTCATAACATAGCTTAATTAATATGATCCTACAGGCCTTTTTGTTGAACTTATAGAACACACACTTGAAATAACGCAATGCTACCATTTTAATTAAGCAATAAAATTGAAACAAAGACATGGTAATTTATATTGAGAAAGCATTATATTCGTTTCAAATGTATCTCAATAACATAGATGTATCTCAACCAAAAGTACACATGTTATACTTTCTAAAGTGGACTGATTTCCTTTGACATAAAAGCTCATCAATGTGAGACCCCAGATTTTATCAATAAAGATTTAAATTTTGTCGAAATAATTTTTAATATTATGGTGTGAATTTGAGATAATATTATAGTTGTGGGTAGTATTTATAAATTTTGCAAAGTATGCAAGTGGTTATATTATATTCGATTGGTCTGGGGAATATTCTTGCTTAGCGGGGAATATTCGTATAACTACTCAATCATTGGTGGACCCCACAATGTAATTATTGCCGGATTGAAAAAAACGACAAAAAATATTTTATCAAATAATCTACGGAAGTTTTACTGGTGGTTACTTTGTTGAACTACTTTGTGTAGTAAAAGTTCGATGAATACGTGTGGTTGCATAGTAGCACACCAGTTGATTATTATTGATGCTTATGTGAGAAGTCACTCGGTTTGATTCCATTATTATCGATTAATAATATGAATTATTATAATGATAATGACGCTTTTGTTTTATTCGTATTATTAACGTAATAAAAAAGTAAACATCTTTTATATAAAATAGAATACTTTATTAAAGTTATTCTATAAATAGAATATATTATATTTTATTATGTATAGTGTTGCATAGTGTTTTGCATAGTGTTTTGCAGATAAGATTGCATAGTGTTTGCATAGTAAAATATTTTTATATAAATAGAATATATTATATTTTATTTAAAAGATTTTTCTTTAAATATGGACCGTCAGATTAAAGTAAATCAATCTGACCGCTCATGGATTAGTTACTATGCATTCCATTTTCCTATAAATAAAGCTCATTCCTTCATTATTTTCTTACTTAATTCATCAAACTCTTAGAGAGAAATTATAGAGAGAAGTTATAGAGAGAAAATTATAGAAAGAAGAAAGAGTATTCTATTTACTTCACTATTTCTATATTCAGTTCTTTTTACGGTAAGGGGTGTTATTCTTTCTTCTTCAAGAGAACTTCATTATTCCATTCACTATTATTACATTGGAATAACTTTGTAAAAGTGATATACCCTATACATAACTTTGTATATGCGGCGTATCCTATACTTGGTGAAATCCTTATGTTATTCCATTCTTATTTATTCTCATTGGAATAACTTTGATATCTGCCATTTTACCCTATACTTGGTGACATTCTTCTATTATTCTGTTGGAACATCCTGCTCATGTGTTTTACACCCACCTAGTTCGCTTTTTATTATTCTGTTGGAACATCCTGTCTGCATGTGTTTTTTAACCCCGGGTTCCATCTTTATCATTCTGTTGGAATATCCATATCATGTGTTTTACACCGATCCGGTTCCATCTTTATTATTCTGTTGGAACATCCTGTGGGTGTGAATTTCACCGACTGGTTCCGTTATTATTATTCATTGAATAACTTTGTCTGTGCGCAATCGCATGCATGGTGATTTCTTTTGTTATTCCATTCTTTATTATACCCAATTGGTTAAAACTTTGACTTCTATACTCCATGAAATTAGTAGAATATCCTCGATATTTCATGCTTTCATCCAAAGATCTTTTCATGGAAATATTCTTCCGATCATTATTGAATTTTACTCACGAAACAAAGATCGTGTTGACAATTTGGGCGTTAATAATTCATGGATTAAATAATTCTTGAACTTGTTTTATTGAATTACTATGTCATTGTCATCATCCTCATGTTATATTATGTTATCTTTGGCTTACGTGCGTAGATGAACTTAGTATGATTATGACCGTGGATCATTCGGTATAATCATGACTTGATATAAATGATGTGACAAAAGTCATCGGTGTATAATGCAAGTGATGGATAGTTTTGGTATGATTATGACCAGGGTGATTCGGTATAGTCATGACCATTGATAATTTGATGAAAATCCTTGACCGTGGTACAGGGATGATTAGATGTGGTGGTTTATTATTAAGCTGAGTCTCAGCGATAAAAATTGATGAAAACCTTTTAAAACCTAAAAGATAGTAGACTTTATTCTCTACTTGACTCTTTTAATGGATTGCTTATTCCGCCTGCAGCTTAAACCGGTTGTCTATTATATTTTATCGGTTTAACATTTGAGGCTAATGATAATTTATTCGCATTATCTTAGTCATAATATTTCTTCTTGGGCTAGTTGAGCTCACCCTTTTCTTTCACCGTTTCTCTTGAAATGAGAACATAGCCGACGAGCCTCGGGACGCAAGTAATGGTCCAGAGGATAGCATTAGTAGTCCTCACTATTCGTGAAATAGTGTGATAATAGTTGTAATGAGGACTCCTTTTGAGTTTGTATAATATCTAGTAGACAAAATTTGTATTCAAACTCACGCTTTATGCTCGTATTGCATACAGCGCTTATATTAGTAAGTTGTATTTGAATTTATGTACCATGTAAGTGGCGACCCAAGATGGGTGGCGATACCTAATTTTGGGGGCGTCACGGTTGGTATCGAGCCATAAGTGTGAAGAGCCCCGAGCCTCTCACATTGGTGACTTCTGCGTTGATGGGGAATGCACCGCGCCTCTCCGTAGGGGACGCCTGCCTTTCGCAAGGCAAGTCGATAGGTACCGATGTGAGGTCTTGACAAGTTGGTGTCCGTGAGTCACGCTTGGTATCGAGCCATAAGTGTGAAGAGCCCCGAGCCTCTCATTGGTGACTTCGTTGATGGGGAATGCACCGCCGACTCTCCGTAGGGGACGCCGTCTTTCGGTGTGGCAAAGTCGATAGAGTACCGATGTGAGGTTTGACACAAGTTGGTGTCGAGTCGCACATTAGTATCGAGCTTAGGATATGATCCTGGCCGAGATGTGAGATAAGAACTAGGAGGAGAGACGGGGAATTCCTTCGCTAGTATGACCTACCTAAGTTTATTTGGTATTTGATTGGTCACCGTGAGTATAGTGATAATATGTTGCGTCAATTAACCCTTATTTTGTGGCGGTGTTTGAAAATGGCATCCGAGAATGTTGAGAATAGCAATGGAGCACAAGAGATGCTTGATTCTCCACGGATCAATAATCGGGACAATGTGCAACAGGATGGCGATAATCCTCCGTAAACAACAATATCATCAATCGATTTAACGACGATGATGCGTTTAAAAAGTTTTAGAATTCATGCAACATCAAAGCGTGAAGCGACTCTCGCCCAAAAACGTGGGTGGAAACACGGAAGAAAACTCTCGCTGGTCACCGCTAAACAATTCAAGGCTGGGACCACCGGAGTTTAAGGAGAGCCAAAACCACTTATAAGGCGGGCATGGATAAAGCAGATTACCAAGATATTTGATGTCTTGGGATGCTCCGAGGAGCAAAAGGTTCCTTTGCGCCTTTATGTTGCGCGAGAGAGGCGATTCTTCGGTGGGAATCGGTAAAACGTACTCAACTTTGTTGTCTTCAAGATATCTTGGGAGAAGTTCCAGGAGCTGTTCAACGACAAATACTTTCCTGAAAGTATTCGCCACATGAAGGAGGTGGAGTTTATCAAGTTGGAACAAAACAATATGACCGTGTCGCAATACGAGGCAAAATTTGCGGAGTTATCACGGTTTCATATCCCCACTTGGTGGATAATGAAGAGAATGGCGCGAATGTTTTAAGAGGTTTGAAGCGGAGATACGTCAACATCTTATTTCTCATAAACTGTGTTTTTATTCAGATGTTGTAAATAGGGCTCAGTTAGTGGAGCGCGATAACGAGTCAACGCAAACTAAAAGAGAGCGGCCAGAAAATTATAATACTAGCGAGAGTAGTCATCGAAGCGGTGACAACAAGCGTGGAGGGAATCAACAGGCCAGATATGGTAACCACTTTGGTGGTAATCAGGGCCAAAATAATAAGAATGGACATTTCAAGAAAAGGAGATTCAACAATGATGGAAAGATGTCAGCACCAGCACCTGTTGTTAAGGAAGGAGAAGGACCACCTATCAGTATGCTTCAAATGCGGAGGAGAGGGACACATCAGTCCGAATCATGCCATGCCGAATCCAAAGCATGTTATAATTGTGGAAGAAAAGGTCACTTAGCTCGATTTTGTCATTTCATCAAGACAAATTCAACTAGGATGGAGGCACCAAAGGCTGTCCCAGACAAACCAAAGCCGGTAGTTTAGGAGAGAGCGTTTTTTTCTCGTGACGAGGAACCTGAATAAAATTATCACGGGTAAGTTAATCATAAGCTCTTGCGAAGTCTATACCGTGTTAGATACCAGTTCTACCCACTCTTTTATTTCACCTAGTTGTGTTCAACGTTTAAATTTGATTCCGAAGAAGTTAAACTTTGACTTATTGGTTGAAACTTCGTTAGTAGGAACCTTCGTTACCTCCACTGTTTATTAATCTTGTTGTTTCAAATAAACACTTTCACGTTACCTGTCGATATTATCTCTTTGAAAATACTTGCCTTTGATGTGATTTTAGGAATCAATTGGTTAACTACTCATTATTCTTTTTGTAAGGTTGTTAGCTTTCATATTCCTAACCAACCTGTTATACGAATTCAAAGCAACCAAACCACTAAAGTCAATCATTGTCATATCAAGCCATAAGTAAAGAGCCCCGATCCTTTCGTTGTTGACTTCCTTGTGTAGAATGCACCGAAGCCAGACTTTCTGTAGGCGACGTCGTGAATGAAGATGGCAAGTTTATAGGTATCATTGTGAGATGCTATCTAGGTTAAGGGATAGAAGTCACGCCTGGTATCAATATGACGTACTATCCAAGTCTTGACGAGAGTAATGCTTTTGAATGATATTTCTATCATTAATAAATTTCTTGACGTATTCTTGAAGATTTCCTAGCCTACCCTAGAGCGTGAAATCGAATTTTGTATTAACCCCAGTACAAAAATCCAATTCTTAAACCCTCAAATATTTCTTCAACTAAAAAGATCTGTTTACGAGGATTATGATGAAAGTCATAATAAAAGCATTGGACTAATGAAAATCATGGGTATATGAAGTATTAGTAAGTTTTATGATGAGTTATGTTGGTTAGTATGAGAAAACATGAAAGTTTCTTAGAAATCACAAAGAGTTGAAAATCAGATTTTGGTGAAAAACGTAACATGAAATTCAATTGACCATATCTGCTATTATATTTTAAATTTTTGAGTGTGGTCAAGTCCTAGAGTTAGATCTACGAGTTACCTAACTAATCCAAGTGGAATTACTGGAAAAGGTGTTGTATATTTTTGTGTGGACTGATTTTAGCAAAGGAGGCCAAAGCTGTAAATTTCAAAAATGCTATTTGCCTTAGAAACTTTAAGGGCTGTTTCGGCCACTTAAATTATGAGAAAAATTCTGGCCTTTTGGGACATGAAAGTATATGGTATAAAGTACCTCCTGTCCAAAAATGAGCTCATTCTGACTTAAAATGAGCAAGTTATGACTATTTTAATATTTAGGTTTTTCCGACGAAAAACGCTATAACCGGAGTTTTATAACTCCGATAATCATGAAATTTAAACTGGAGGCTCACGTTAACATGTGTAAGGTCCTGCCAAGATTTGGGAATTTTTGGAGTTAAACTTGAGGTAGCTAATTTCTTAAGGAATTAAGTGGAAATTAATTTTGAAAAATAGTAAATGAATTTTAAAATTCTCGAGAAAAATATATTTTCATTATGGGACTATATTATGCTAAATCCCAGAAAAGAAATATTTTGGGACTAATTTGGTATTTTTCATGAAAATAGTTTAATTACTTAACATATGAGTTAAATATGTTATGTGAAGTAACAAAGTTGAAAATAGGATTTTATGGCTAGAGAATCCTATATAGAGTATATGCATATTTTTTTGAGGATTTGATAATTGGTGATGATATCTTATGAGTATGGCATTTTGAATGATTAAATGCATTATATGGTAAAGCGTAAACAATTGAGATAAATTGTTTATAAATTTAAGAAGTGATTAAAATATTGTTATAATATTAATGATATTAGATTATGAGATTATTAAGTGATTGATCACATGGGGATATTCTTGAATCTGGATAAATTATATTATAAATGTTTAATATTTATCCTTTATCTCATTTGATTGATTCTTTATATCATTATCCTCATGCTTATATTATGTTGAAAGTCATCTGTGGCTTGTAGTGCATAGATGGACTTGGTATGATTATGACTAGGGATTGTTCTAAGATAATCATAACCGTAATTGAAAACACAATTATCTTTGGTAGTAGTGCATGGATAATTTGTGGTCGTGATACTTAATGAATACACAATTATCTTTGGTAGTAGTGCATGGATAATTTGTGGTCGTGATACTAATGAATACACAATTATCTTTGGTAGTAGTGCATGGATAATTTGTGGTCGTGATACTAATGAATACACAATTATCTTTGGTAGTAGTGCATGGATAATTTGTGGTCGCGGATACTAATGAATACACAATTATCTTTGGTAGTAGTGCATGGATAATTTGTGGTCGTGATACTAATGAATACACAATTATCTTTGTCAGTAGTGCATGGATAATTTGAGGTCGTGATACTAATGAATACACGATTATCTTTGGTCGTAGTGTGCATGGATAATTTGTGGTCGTGATACTAATGAATACACAATTATCTTTGGTAGTAGTGCATGGATAATTTGTGGTCGTGATACTAATGAATATCCTTGGCTCAGAGCAGTGCGGGGATGATTCGATGATATGAATTAATTATTGAAATGAGTCTCAAAGAATGAAATATTAATTCATGGATGTGGTAAAAGTCATCTTTGGTCAGTAGTGCATTGATAGACTTGGTATGATTATGACGAAGGATTATTCGGTATAATCATGATCAGATTGAAAACACGAATATCCTTGGCGATTGGTGCATGGATAATTCGTGGTCGTGATACTATTAAGTCAAGTCTCGGCATTATTGGTTTTACAATTGTATATCTTTAGCATGTAGTGCAAAGATGAATTGTTAATGAATAGCTTTAGCGATTTCAAAGATGAATTTAATATTTTAAACGATAAAGGTATTCAAGGTATCCTCATCTCTTTATCATACCGGTGTATCGCACTCTAATTTCGAGGCGAAATTCCATAAGGAGGGAGATTGTGAGACCCCAGATTTTATCAATAAAGATTTAAATTTTGTCGAAATAATTTTTAATATTATGGTGTGAATTTGAGATAATATTATAGTTGTGGGTAGTATTTATAAATTTTGCAAAGTATGCAAGTGGTTATATTATATTCGATTGGTGGGGAATATTATTAGGTTTAGCGGGGAATATTCGTATAACTACTCAATCATTGGTGGACCTAACGAAATGTAATTGTCGGCTTCGAGAAAACGACAAAAATATTTTATTGAAATAACGGCCGGAAGTTTTACCGTAGTAATTGTTGAACTACTCACTTAGTAAAAGTACAATGAATACGTGTGGTTGCATAGTAAGAGCACACCGGTATTGATTATTGATGCTTATGTGAGAAGTCACTCCGGTTTGATTCCATTATTATCGATTAATAATATGAATTATTATAATGATAATGACGTTTTTGTTTTATTCAGATTATTAACGTAATAAAACGCGAAACATCTTTTTATATAAAATAGAATACTTTATTAAAGTTATTCTATAAATAGAATATATTATATTTTATTATGCATAGTGTTGCATAGTGTTTTGCATAGTGTTTTGCATAGTATTGCATAGTGTTTTGCATAGTAAAATGTTTTTATATAAATAGAATATATTATATTTTATTTAAAAGATTTTTCTTTAAATATGGACCGTCGATTAAAGTAAATCAATCTGGACCGCTCATGGATTATTTACTATGCATTCCATTTTCCTATAAATAGAAGCTCATTCCTTCATTATTTTCTTACGAATTCATTGAAACTCTGAGAGAGAAATTATAGAGAGAAGCTATAGAGAGAAATTATAGAAAGAAGAAGAGTATTCTCGCTACTTCACTATTTCTATATTCATTTTTTTACGGTAGAAGTGTTATTCTTTCTTCTTGAAGAGAACTTCATTATTCCATTCACTATTATTCATTGGAATAACTTTTGTAAAAGTGATATACCTATACATAACCTTTAGATATGCTGCGTATCCTATACTTGGTGAAATCCTTATGTTATTCCATTCTTATTTATTCTTGTTGGAATAACTCAGATCACGCATGCTTTACCCTATACTTGGTGACATTCTTCTATTATTCCATTGGAACATCCTATCTCATGTGTTTTTTACACCGACTTTGGTTCCGCTTTTTATTATTCTGTTGGAACATCCATGCATGTGTTTTTACACCTGACCGGTTCCGCCTTTTATCATTCTGTTTGAATATCCTATCTCGTGTGTTTTACAATCGATCTGGTTCCATCTTTATTATTCACATTGGAACATCCTGTGGGTGTGAATTTCACCGACACGTTCCGTTATTATTATTCCATTGGAATAACTTTGTCTGCTCTTAGTACCGCATGTACGGGTGATTTCTTTTGTTATTCCATTCTTTATTATACCCAGTTGGTTAAAACTTTGACTTCTATACTCCATGAAATTAGTAGAATATCCTTGATATTTCGTTTCATCCAATATCTTTTCATGGAAATATTCTTCGATCATTATTGAATTTTACTCTACAAAAACAAGATCATGTTGACAATTTGGACGTTAATAATTCATGGATTAAATAATTCTTGAACTTGTTTTATTGAATTACTATGTCATTGTCATCATCCTCATGTTATATTATGTTATCTTTTGGCTTACGTGCGTAGATGAACTTAGTATGATTATGACCAGGATCATTTGGTATAATCACGACTTGATATAAATGATGTGACAAAAGTCATCATTGGCTCGTAATGCAATGATGGATAGTTTTTGGTATGATTATGACCGGGGTGATTCTAAGATAGTCATGACCATTGATAATTTGATGAAAATCCTTGATCGTGGTACGTGGATGATTAGATGTGGTGGTTTATTATTAAGTTTGAGTCTCGGCGATAAAAATTGATGAAAACCTTTTAAAACCTAAAAGATAGTAGACTTTTATTCTCTACTTGACTCTTTTAATGGATTGCTTATTCCGGCTACCGCAGCTTAAACCGGTTTATCTATTGTATTTTATCGCTTTAACATCTGTTGAAGGCTAATGATAATTTATTCTACATTATCTTAGTCATAATATTTCTTCTTGGGCTAGTTGAGCTCACCTTTTTTTCACTTTGTTCTCTTCAGAAATGAGAACATAGCCGGGACGAGTCGGGGAACGTAAGTAATGGTCCGAGGATAGCATTAGTAGTCCTCACTATTCGTGAAATAGTGTGATAATAGTTGTAATGAGGACTCCTTTTGAGTTTGTATAATATCTAGTAGACAAAATTTGTATTCAAACTCACAGTTTATGTCGTATTGTACACGACAGTTATATTAGTAAGTTGTATTTGAATTTATGTACCATGTAAGTGGCGACCCAAGATGGGTGACGTATACCTAATTTTGGGGGCGTCACAATCAACACATAAAATGACCATGTCTAACCATAAAACATCATATAACTATAGATCTACCATCATATGACTCAGAAATATAAACTCATCATTTGATTTAAAACAACCATATAGACAATCACATAAATCTAACTAGGGTTTTGAGATAAGTAAACTTTTGAACCTTGATTTAGTGTCACCTCTTCTTCTTCTTCCAATGTAGGTTATAAAGCTTGAAAGCATGAACCAAATCTCCTCTCCTTCTATTCCTTAATGTTTCGGCAGCCCCCTCCCTTTTCTCTCTCAAAGTATATTGCTATATAGATTTTTGGAACTTAAAAAGAGAAAATGAACTAAACTCAAAGTATAATGTGTCCATTATGGATTTTAGGTTTCTTGCAAAATGATGTTTAAAGAGTAAGCATCATTTGTGATTACTTCTCGTACTTATGACCCAACTACTTACTTGTGCTATCTGTGACCTTAAAATGCTAGATAATACAAAGGAATACGTCAGCTTCTATTGGATGTCAAATCATGCATTGCTTTTTATCAACTAGAGCATATAATGAACTAATGAAGGTATCCATCAAGTAGTAAGTTTAAGGTCATATATGTTACTGCAAAGTAAATCTATCAATAGGTGCTAGTCCATGTATGATGTAAGGTAGAATCACTTTACTGATATTATTTTTCCACCTATTTAATCTTTGATTTATTTAATAGCATCTAGTTTGCTATAGTTAAGTGTAATATGAACTGACAAACATATTACATGAAAATATTTCAAATAAACATATATATATATATATATATACATGAACTGACATGCATATTACTCCAAAAAAAAGAGAAGAGATAAAAGAAAAACTTACAAAAAAGAGAGAGATGCAGAGAAGGTCAATGCCTCACTTCTCGCCCAAAAACAAGACACATGTATTATTAGAAAAAAATCCAAATTAAACCCTAACATAAGTAAATTGGAACTTATATACAAATGAAACCTTAAGAAGAAAAAAAGTGTAACTTACTAATGGAAGCCAACAATAACAAATGTAGAACCAGAAATTTGAGAGGAACGAAAATTGGGGGGAGATTGTAACAGTGTATCAGGCCAAAGAAAGGGGAGAAAGAAAGAGGGAGACCAGACGGTGGAGGACCGAAGGTGGGGACTGACGGCACGTGACGACGGCGACTAACCCATTTAGTAACGACTTACAGAAAGCGACGAGGACCGATTTCAAGAAAGTAGAGAAACAAAGGGAAAGAACAGAATCAGAAGACCCCAACTTTTATGAATAAAGATGATTATTCTATAATTATCATTTTTGAATATTATGGAATGAATTTGTTATAATGTTATAGTTGTGGGTAGTATTTATAAATTACGCAAAGTATGCAAGTTGTTATATTATATTCGATTGGTCTGAGAATATTTGTTTTAGCGGGAATATTAAATAACAACAAGCAATCATTGGTGGACCCTAATGTAATTATTTTTTGATTAAGAAAATGACAAAAATATATTTATGAAAATAACGGCGGAAGTTTTACTGTTAATCTTTGTTGAACTACTTTAAGTAGTAAAAGTACGATAATACACGCATTGCGTAGTAGCGTAGTACACAGATTGATTATTGATACTTACGTGAGAAGTCACTCGGTTATACTCAATTATTACTACGATAATTCTTTGCATCATATCTCTCATATTATTGATTCGATTATTGTCACAAGATTATCTCGCATAATATGTTATTTTATTAAATCAATAATTGAGACTACAGTTATTCATATTATTAAATTGTAATATTTACAATGTCTAGAAGTTCTGTCGAGGAGAGGTTTGGTCACCTAATTGCGCGTCAATAGGGAGAAATCCTTGTTATCGAAAGCCCCTCTTCCCGTGAGCGACACGGTTGATAAACATTGTGAGTTATAATATTAATGATAAATGTTATTAAAATTGAAGTTATGCTCGGAGTTGAATTTGGAGACACGGACGTGATATTTGAGTCCGGAACGATGAAATTAGTAAAAATATACTATAAACACAAAATTTTTCGGATTTTACTATTTGGTCAAAAAGTCAACAGTTGACTTTTTTGGGAAAAGTCAAACTTCAAAATTTTAAAATTTATATTTTTGATAAAAATAGTTTCATTGTGTTGGAATTATTTGTGTTAGTGAAAATCGACATTTATTTTGATAATAATTGATGTCTGGAGGTTATATTGACCAATCGGGTATTTAACCGGATAAATGAGCAATTGATTGCTATTATTTCACATGATTATAATTATTTGTTCACATGTGTATACTATTGTTTCACATTCTTGTTACTATTAGGGGAGTTGGTGCAAGATTGATAATACTTGCATGACTAAGTTAAAAATGGAGGTATAGATGGAGGTACTATACTGTAATTCGTATTTTCACATGTCTAGAACTATTGAGTCACATGATTTACCATTGAATCACATTATTTACTATTAGGGGAGGTGGTGCAAGTTTGATAATACTTGCATGACTAAATTAAAATATAAAGAAAAGTTGGAGGTATTGTCTTCAGTAATTTTTCGAGCCCCAAACGCGTCTGCAATTATTGAAACTATATTTTCTATAAATAAGCTCATTCTTCCTTCATTTTCACCAATTCACTAAAGCTATAGAGCAATTATTGTAGAGAGAAATTGTAGAGAGAAAATCTATAGAAGAAGAAGCTCGCTACCTCACTACTCCTATATCCAGCTTTCTTTCAAAGGTAAGGGGTATTATTTCTTTCTTTTCGTTTCATGAAGAGAACTTATGTTATTCCATTCTTTATTATTATGTTGGAATAACTTTGGTTATACATGAATCCGCATACATGGTAAAATTCTTCTATTATTCCATTCTTTATTATTCTCATTGGAACATCACGTATACATGCTTTTCTGGGGACTGGTTCCGTCTTTAATATTCTGTTAGAACATTACATTCGCATGCTTTTACTGCTTGACCTAGTTCCGCTTTATTATTACATTGGAACATCCTGTCTGCGTTTTTACATTGGACTGGTTCCATCTTTATTATTCGTTGAAATATCATATCTCTGCAATGCGTTTACTGTGGGACCGGTTTCGCCTTTTATTATTCTGGTAGAATAACTTTGCTGTGTGGTCTACATCATGTGCTTGGTGATTTTTTTTGTTATTCCATTCCTTATTATACCTCAGGTTGGTTAAAGTTTTGACTTTTATACTCCATGAAATTAGTAGAATATCCTTGATATTTGCGGTTCATCCAGTATCTTTTCATGGAAATATTCTTCTGAGCATTCTTGAATTTTACTCTTCAAAGAAGTATCATGTTGACAATTTGGACGTTATTAGTTCCTGGATAAATTAATTAGTGAACTTGTTTTATTGAATTCTTATATCATTGTCATCATCCTCATGTTTATATTTTTTTTAAAAGTCATCTGTGGCCTGTAGTGCATAGATGGACTTGGTATGATTATGACCAGGGATTATTCGGTATAATAATGACCGTAATGTTAGAAATGATGTGATAAAAGTCCTCATTGGCCCGTAGTGCATTGATGGACAGTTGTTGGCATGATCATGACCATTAATGAATACACGAATGCCATTGGCCCGTAGTGCATGGATAATTGTGGTCGTGATACTAAAGAATATCCTTGGTCATAGTGCAGGGGTGATTCGATGATGTGGATTATTTATTAAGTTGAGTCTCAGCGATAAAAGTGATGAAAAACCTTTTAAATCATAAAAGATAGTAGATTTTATTCTCTACTTGACTCTTTTAATGGATTGCTTGTTCCTCTGCAGTTAAACTTGATGTCTTTTGTATTTTATCAGTTTAACATTGTTGAAGACTAATGATGTAAGACCCCGAAATTTTTTAAATAAAAAGGAATTTCCTTTATTTATTATTTTGAAATAGTAAGGGTGGATTTGATTAATGTGGATAGTTATGGGTAAAATACGCAAATATTTCGAATAAGCAAGTGGTTATAAAATATTCATTGTTGTTTGGGAATATTCGTTTGGTCGTGGAATATTCAGATTGTCGGGGAATATTCGTGCACGGTAGCAGCCCATGTATGGGCCCCATAACTAAAAAGCGATTAGATGAAAAAAACGACAAATATAAGTTGTTTAAAAATAACGGTGTAGTTATTACTGCTTAAACTGTTAAAATACTCAAATTGGTTAAAACACGATTACCACTTGTATTGCACCAATTATTGATTCTTACGTGAAAGGCACTACTCGATAATTGTTACGGTAATTAATTATTCGATTATTTTATTTTATTGATTCAATAATTGTTGCGTTGATATTTTATATTATTCTTTGTTTGATAAATTGTCATTACACAAGATTTTTTATTATCGAAGCAATAATTCATATTATCTGAATAATATTATTAGATAACATTATTGGCAATGTCTAGAAAGTTCTGTCTAAGGAGAGTTTGGTCACCTAATTGCAGCGCCAGAAGGAGAAATCCTTATTGAAAGCCCTCTTTCTCTGAACTACCGGCACAAGATCTTGTGATTCTCGTAATATTATTTGTGAATAATTAATTATTGATTTATATGATGAGGAAAATATTGATTTTATGTGGATATAGATGGAGAAAATTTTAAAATGACAATTGTTGAAAATTAATATTTTATCATTTTCCGATAAAATAATTCATTTAAATATATTATTTTAATAATATATTAACGGTGATATTTTATAATGAATGTGGGATATATGAGTATATGAGGAGGAAGAGTATTTTTGTGGCATTAAATGTTTAACACATGTTTTGTGTGTTGGTGGACCCATTTCTTGACCGAAAATTGATTATAGACTGTAAAATCGACCGTTTGTGGATTTTGGTCAATTTGTGTTTGGAATTTGGAAAAACTTTCTTCTGCAAAGTTGTAGAGAATTGAATTTCCTATAAAAATTTGAGAGATTCAAATTTTCTGACAAAAGGGCTATTTATTATGAATTATTGAAGTTCTGAAGCTCCGAAATAATTGATTTTTGGGAGTTTTAATTAATTATTTTGAGAAAAACGTTTTTGGTGAGTTTGTGAACCTCATTTAACATGTGCTATGGCTGAAATCAGATTTCAAAGGTGGGCTAAGGAATTTTGTTTATAAATAATATTATTATATTCAATTTTCTACTTTGGTGTTCTAAGCATTTTCCTATAAATAGGGAGCTTAGGTTAGAATTGAAAATCACACCGTAAATCAAGTTTTCTCTATTTCTCTCTCGATATTTTGAGCGTATTCTTGTGAGTATAATTTGAGTATTGTTATTCGATGCAAGTTCAAGTCATAGCCTATATCCCAAGTTTCAAATTTATTAAATCTTGATCTTTCGAGGTAAGGGATATTTTTTTTTAGAATGATATTATTTCTTCAATATCATTATGTTGAAATATTGATCCAAGTTTTATCAAATTTGGAACTTTTGGTGTGATTTACTATTCACGATAATCTGCGGCTATTCACGATATCGACACTCTATTCACGAATACGGCGACTATTCATCGAAAAAAATGAAAATTTTTCTTTTCGTCCAAAATATCTATTCGGATACTAGCTTTGATTGTATCCATGTTTTGATCATTCTTGAATTTTACACCACTGCGATTGTTTTGAGGTATTTTTGGGCGTGAATAAAACAAAGTACGAATCCTTAATCCTTAATCCTTGTCATTTTGTTTCACCGGATTCGCTTTTTTAAAATATTTTCATCATCTTCGGTCTTAAATGATGATATTATGGAATATCTTTGGCCCAGTAGTGCAAAGATGAATGATTTCTCAAGAATATCTTTGGCTCAGTAGTGCAAAGATGAACAGTGTTTAGATGAACATGACCAATGATGAATATCTTTAGCTTTGTAGTGCAAAGATGAATATGTGATTCCGATATATATTGATTGATGTTACGGGATAAAAGATGATTTGATGAACTTTTAAATTCATACACGGAAGATAGTAGTTTACATTCTCTACTTAACTCTTCTAATGAATTATTATTTCACGCAATAATATTGATTTAAAATTTGTTGTCTATTGTATTCTATTAGATTTTTCCTGTTGAAGACTAACGGTAATTTGTTGTATATTATCTTAGTCATAATATTCTTTATTGAGCTAGTTGAGCTCACCCTTTTCCTTTTGTTCCATTTTTATCGAGGCGGCGAGAATATAGCGAGTGCGAGTCTGGGTATGGAATGAAGGTTCTAAAGAGAGTTGTTTAGTAGTCCTCACCATTTTTGTAAAATAATGTATCAATAAATGTGATGAGGATTTATTTGAGTATAGATATTGTCTAGAAGATAATATTTGTATTTAAACTCACTTGAGCTTTATTGTAATAATAAAGTTGTAGTTGTTTTACGTATCACGTATTGACAACTCGTAATGGGTGATGTATACCTATTTTGGGGCGTCACGGTTGGTATCGAGCTTAGGGATATGATCTCGGTGGAGATCGGGAATAGAACTAGGAGGAGAGACTAGTAAATCCTTCGCTAGTGTGTCCTACCTAAGCTTATTTGTTAGTTGGTCAAGATATAGGGATATTATGTGATATATTGATTTCCTTAATTAACCCTTGTTTTTATGCAAGTGATTTGAGAATGTCGATGAGAATATTAACAATGGAAATGAGACCGTGGAGTCATCACTGTACTCACCATGAAAGAGAACGTCTGCAACGGTGGCAATGTTCCTCCTATGAACAACACCATTGAGCGAGATGATGAACGAGGGGATGTTTAGAAGTTTTTATAGTTCATACAAAATCGAGACGAGGAGACTCGTGTTCAAAATACAGGAGGAAATGATAGCAATTCACGGGTTGTCACAACAAGCGATTCAAAGAGTTGGGACCACCGAAATTTAAGGGAAAGCGGATCCGATCATGGCGGAAACATGGGTCAAGCAAATTACCAAGATATTCGATGTCTTGGGATGCACGAGGAACGAAGGTTCCGTTCGCCACCTTTATGTTCCGTGGCGAGGCGAGACTCATCGGTGGGAGTTTGTGAAGCGTACCCATCCACCAAGACTCAAAGATGTCTTGGGAGACGTTTGAGAACTATTTAATGACAAATACTTTCCGAAAGTGTTCATATGAAGGAAGTGGAGTTCATCGATTGGAACAAAACAACATGACGGTGTCTCGATGCGAGGCAAAGTTTGCGAGTTATCCGAGTTTTGCACCTCATTTAGTGGAGAATGAGGAACGATGACGCGGATGTTTCTTAGAGGTTTGAAACCCCAGATACGTCAAGATCTCATTTCTCATAAATTTTCTCTCTATTCGAGATGTTGTATAAATAGGCTCAATTATTAGAAGCGAGATAACGAAATCTGGGCCAACCGAGGACCACAACCGTGGATCGTACTCGAGAGATAGCGATCAATGTAATAATGATAACCAAATGGAGAAAGAAACAGACGGACAAAAATGGTAACCACTCCGTGGTAATCATGGCCATGAAAATAGAAGAAGCGAGTCGGGAGGAGATTTTAAAAGAGGAGATTTAACAACGACCGTATGAAGACGATAAAGGTCTGCGTGACGAATCGTCTAAGGGAGAGAACGACCACCGGTTATATGCTACAAATGCGGAAAAGAGGGACATATCGGTCAAACCGCCCACAACAGTTTAAGGTATGCTATAATTGTGGAAAAGAAGGACATATCGCCGAGATTATGCGATATTGAAACCCAATCCAATGAATGGTGACTCAAAAGACCGTCCCGGAAAAGTCAAAGTCAACGATTCCGGAAGAGCGTTTGTTGTGATCGGGTCAAAATGCGAGAAACCCAAACGAGGTGATCACGGGTAAGCTATTTATAAATTCTTGCGAAGTTTATACCTTACTTGATCTGGTGCTACCCATTCATTTATCTCTCTCGTGCATACGCTTCAACGTTTGAACTTGACTACGGAGAAATTAAACTTTGACCTATCTGTGGAGACTCCATTAGGAGAAACTTTCATTACATCCGTTGTTTAAAAATCTTTCTTGATTCAGGTTGGCACTATCACATTACCTGTTAACCTTATTTCTATAGAGATATTTGCTTTTGATGTGATTTTAAGGTTAACTACTCATCATGCCGAAATTGATTACTTTAAGTAAGGTTGTTAGTTTTCATATTCCTAACCAACCTGTTATTCGAATTCAAGCAACCAAACCATTGAAGTCAAACTCTTTCATATTAAGCCATAAAGCCATTCGTTTATTGAAAAACGGATGTCAAGCTTTCTTAGCCATGTCATGGACTTGAACAAAAATAAGTCAGATTTGAATGATATTTCTGTTGTTAGTAAATTTCCTGACGTGTTTCCTGAAGAATTTCTTGGCTTACTCCCAAAACCTGATATTAAATATTGTATCGACTTTGAACCCGATACAAAACTCATTTCTAAAATCTCATATCGAATGGCTCCTATTGAACTTCAGGAGTTAAAAATTCAACTATAGAATTTGGTACCTGAGCCTTTATCTGGTGACTTCCTTTGTGGAATTCACCTAAGCCAGACTCTCTGTAGGGGACGTCATATTCGTGCGATAGTAAACTGATAGGTGTCATTGTAACGTGCTATCCAAGGTTGGGATATGAGTCACAAATTGAGAGCAACCTAAGTCGATGAATCGAAATCACGTAGCTTTACAGGCTTAGTTGGTTATTATCGGAGATTCGTTGAAGGATATTCTCGAATCGCTATTCCATTAACGCAAATGACTCGTAGAGATACAAAATTCGAATGGAGCGAGGAATGTGGGAAGAGATTCAAGAACTCAAGAGGAGACTCATTTCAAAGACATGTTACGACCATGCCATCCTGGAAAAGCGAACGTGGTAGCTGACGTGTTGAGTAGAAGATCGTATACAAGTACGAGTACGATATTGTCAAAGACTCATTTCGTATAACTTACAAATATTAGAGATGGAGATGAAAACTCTAGGTACCCACGTGATGATATACGAGTATAATCGACTTTAATCGATAAAGTTAAAGCTGTTCAAACTACACACCGGAGCTGATGAATTTGAAGAAGTAGGTGCAAGAAGTTGTTATTTCAAAAGCGAGAATCGGTGAGGTGAGAAAGCTCAAACCTTCGATTTATTAATCCATTTGAAATTCTCGATCGAATAGGAACGTGGCCTATAGACTCGTTTTACCGCCAAGTATGGCGCGTGTTCATAACGCTTTTCACGTGCTCGATGTTACGTAAATATGTGACGAATTCAACCACGCTATTGAAGTTATAATCGGACGAGATACCAAGAAGACTTAACGTCGAGGAGGTACCACAAGATCTTGGATAGGAAAGAACATGTCCTATGTCATAAGGTTATACCACAAGTTAAAGTTTTGTGGAGAAACCATACTATTGAGGAAATGATCCGGGAGTTGGAAACGGAAATGAAAGCGACGATATTCTCATCTTTTCAAATACCAGTAATGTCGTCAATTTCAAGACAAAATTTCATAAGGAGGGAGGTTGTAAGACCCCAAATTTTTTAAATAAAAAGGAATTTCCTTTATTTATTATTTTGAAATAGTAAGGGGTGGATTTGATTAATGTGGATAGTTATGGGTAAAATACGCAATATTTCTAATAAGCAAGTGGTTATAAAATATTCATTGTTGTTTGGGAATATTCGTTTGGTCATGGAATATTCAGATGCTGTCGAGGAATATTCGTATTTACGGTGCCGTTGACCATGTGTGGGCCCCATAACGGAAAGCGATTGGATGAAGAAAAACGACAAATATAAGTTGTTTAAAAATAAGGGTGTAGTTATTCATATCATTAATCTTTTAAAATACTCTTGGTTAAAACACACGAAAGACACAGATTGCACCAATTATTGATTCTTACGTAGTATAGGCACTACTCAATAATTGTTACAGAATTACTATTCAAGATTTTATTTTATTGATTCAATAATTGTTGCGTTGATATTTTATATTACCGTCATTTTGAATAAATTGTCATTACACAATTTTTTATTATCGAAGCAATAATTCATATTATCCTAATAATATTATTAGATAACATTATTGGCAATGTCTAGAAAGTTCTGCCTAAGGAGAGGTTTGGTCACCTAATCATGCGCCAAGAAGGAGAAATCCTTATTGAAAGCCCTCTTTCTTAGGAGCGGCACAGTTGCCGATCGTGATTCTGTAATATTATTTGTGAATAATTAATTATTGATTTATATGATGAGGAAAATATTGATTTTATGTGGATATAGATGGAGAAAATTTTTAAAATGACAATTGTTGAAAATTAATATTTTATCATTTTCGATAAAATAATTCATTTAAATATATTATTTTAATAATATATTAACGGTGATATTTTTATAATGAATGTGGGATATATGAGTATATGAGGAGGAAGAGTATTTTTGTGGCATTAAATGTTTAACACATGTTTTTGTGTGTTGGTGGACCCATTTCTTGACCGAAAATTGATTATAGATCGTAAAATCGACCGCTTTATGGATTTCGGTCAATTTTGTTTGAATTTGGAAAAACTTTCTTCTGCAAAGTTGTAGAGAATTGAATTTCCTATAAAAACTCATGAGATTTGAATTTTCTGACAAACGGGCTATTTATTATGAATTATTGAAGTTCTAAAGTCAAAATAATTGATTTTGGGAGTTTTAATTAATTATTTTAGAAAAACGTTTTTGGTGAGTTTGTGAACCTCATTTAACATGTGCTATGGCTGAAATCAGATTTCAAAGGTGGGCTAAGGAATTTTGTTTATAAATAATATTATTATATTCAATTTTCTACTTTGTTGTTAAAGCATTTTCCTATAAATAGGGAGCTTAGGTTAGAATTGAAAATCACACCGTAAACTCCAAGTTTTCTCTATTTCTCTCTCGATATTTTGAGCGTATTCTTGTGAGTATAATTTGAGTATTGTTATTCTGCAAGTTCAAGTCATAGCTTATATCCTAGTGTTTCAACTAAAATCGATCTTTCGAGGTAAGGGATATTATTTTTTTTTCAGAATGATATTATTTCTTCAATATCATTATGTTGAAATATTGATCCAAGTTTTTATCAAATTTGGAACTTTTGGTGTCGAGTTACTATTCACGATACTGGCACTATTCACGTATACGACACTATTCACGAATCAAAGACTATTCATTGAAAAATAAAAATTTTTCTTTTCGTCAAAATATCTATTCTCGGATACTAGCTTTGATTGTATCCATGTTTTGATCATTCTTGAATTTTACACCACTCGCGATTATTTTTGAGGTATTTTTGGACGTGAATAAAACAAAAGTACGAATCCTTAATCCTTAATCCTTGTCATTTTTTGTTTCAATTGGATTCGTTTTTAAAAATATTATTCATCATCTTCGGTCTTAAATGATGATATTATGGAATATCTTTGGCCCATAGTGCAGATGAATGATTTCTGAAGAATATCTTTGGCACAGTAGTGCAAAGATGAACAGTGTTTAGATGAACATGACCAATCGATGAATATCTTTGGCTGTAGTGCAAAGATGAATATGTGATTCCGGATATATATTGATTGATGTTACGAGGGATAAAAGATAGACGATGAACTTTTAAATTCATACATGGAAGATAGTAGTTTACATTCTCTACTTAACTCTTCTAATGAATTATTATTTCACTGCGAATATTGATTTAAAATTTGTTGTCTATTGTATTCTAATAGATTTTTCCTGTTGAAGACTAACGGTAATTTGTTGTATATTATCTTAGTCATAATATTCTTTCTTGAGCTAGTTGAGCTCACCCTTTTCCTTTTGTTCCATTTTTTATCGGAGGCTAGAATATAAGCGAGATACGAGTCGGGGTATGGAATGAAGGTTCTAGAGAGAGTTGTTTAGTAGTCCTCACCATTTTCGTAAAATAATGTATCAATAAATGTGATGAGGATTTATTTGAGTATAGATATTGTCTGAAGATAATATTTGTATTTAAACTCACGCTTTTCTTTATTGTAATAATAAAGTTGTAGTTGTTTCTGCACCATGTATTGACAACTTTCGTAATGGGTGATGTATACCTATTTTGGGGGCGCCACAATGATAATTTATTCTCGCATTATCTTAGTCATAATATTTCTTCTTTGGCTAGTTGAGCTCACCCTTTTGCTTTCATTGTTCGCTTGGAAATGAGAACGTGGCGGAGACTAGTCTGGGAAACGTGTGATGATTCGGCCCGAGGATAACATTAGTAGTCCTCACTATTACATTAAATAGTGTGACAATAAATGTAATGAGGACTTATTCGAGAGTGGATATTGTCTGAAGATAATATTTGTATTAAAACTCACAACTCTTTTGTTGTATATTAAAGATTGTATTTGTATTACGTACCATGTATTTGGCGACTCGGGATAGGTGATGTATACCTATTTTGGGAGCGCCTCAAGAACGATCGAGAGGAAAGAAAATGAAGAGAAAATTTTTTTGAATCTGTGTATATAAAAATAAGACCTCATTCTCGACGGCGTATGCCGTCGTTCGTGTACCGTAGCCAATGTGTCATTAACGATGGGGATGTCGTCGCTATGGACATTAATAGCCGTCGCCAATGAATTTTCCCTCCACCGCCAAATTTTTGCACCTTTTTTTCCCTGGGAAAGTGTTATTATCGACGACACCCATTAGCGACGGCTCTCCCGTCGACATTAATGTCATTATGGACGGTACATCTGCCGTCGCCAATAACCCCGTCGCCTATGACTGGTTTTTGGTAGTGTTATAGACTTTGCTATTTTGTGCATAACCTATAAAAGTACACTCGGTTGCTTTAACTCAAAGCTTAGACATTTTAGGTTTTGTTAACCTTACTAATACCCTACATCCCCACACCCTTAAGTGGTCAAGAGAAGATTTTCTCTTTTTCCACAATTCATAAAGTGTAATGTAAATTTTCTTATTGGGTATACAATTAAGTATATAACAAGCTGTCATTAATGCTTCACCTCCCCCCCCCCCCCCAATAAATTTCTAGGCGAACCAGAAATAAGAAGTAAAGTATTAATCATTTCTTCAAATGCCCTATTTTTTCGTTCTGCCATCCATTTTGTTGATGACTATAACGGGTTGTAGTTTGATGAATTATACCATAATTCTTACAAAAATCATTATAAGAGAAGTATTCCCTTCCTTAATCCGATCTAAGAATTTTAATTTTTTGATCTAATCGATTTTCAACTTTACCTTTATAGATTTTAAATTTTCTAAAGCTTCATCTTTAGTGCTTAACAAATAAACTTGAGTGTATCTAGAGCAATCATCTATAAATGTTATAAAATATCTTTTACCTCACGTAGTTAATATCCCCAAAATTCACAAGTATAGAAATTAATTAATTCTAATAAATATGATTTTCTTAATACTTTTTAAAACACTTCTTGGCAATTTTAGACTTAACATATATAACACATTTTTCTAAATCGAAAAAATTAATCTTAAGAATTAAACTAAGATTAATCATACTACACATACTCTTATAATTTATATGTCCTAGCCTAGCATGCCAAACATCAAAAGTAGAAACCATATAAGCAAAAGTCAATTTTTTCATTAATAACATTTAGTTTTTACATGCCATCGATTCTGACGCCCCCAAAAATAGGTATACATCACCCATCTTGAGTCGCCAAATACATGGTACAGAATACAAATACAATCTTTAATATACAACAAAAAAGTCATGAGTTTTAATACAAATATTGTCTTCTAGACAATATCCACTCTCAGAATAAGTCCTCATTACATTTATTGTCACACTATTTAACAGAATAGTGAGAACTACTAATGCTATCATCTGGACTGTCAAACCGTTCCCCGACTCGTCCCAGCTATATTCTCATTTCCTGAAGAGAACAATGAAGGAAAGGGTGAGCTCAACTAGCCCAATAAAAAATATTATGACTAAGATAATGCAGAATAAATTATCATTAGTCTTCAACAATGTTAAACTGATAAAATATAATAGACATCAAGTTTAACTGCAGCGGAACAAGCAATCCATTAAAAGAGTCAAGTAGAGAATAAAATCTACTATCTTTTATGATTTAAAAAGTTTTTCATCACTTTTATCACTGAGACTCAGCTTAATAAATAATCCACATCATCAAATCATCCCTGCACTACAGGCCAAGGATATTATTTAGTATCACGACCACAAATTATCCATGCACTACGGGCCAAAGATAATCGTGTTTTCATCAACGGTCCTGATCATGCCATAAAACAATTCATCTTTGCTCCCTTGGCCGAAGAGAATCCATAGCCATAATCATACCAAAAACTGTCCATCAATGCACTACGGGCCAATGAGGACTTTTTCCACATCATTTGTAACATTACGGTCATGATTATACCAAATAATCCCTGGTCATAATCATACCAAGTCCATCTATGCACTACAGGCCACAGATGACTTTCAACAAAATATAAACATGAGGATGATGACAATGATATAAGAATTCAATAAAACAAGTTCAAGAATTAAATTATCCAGGAACTAATAACGTCCAAATTGTCAACATGATACTTCTTTGTAGAGTAAAATTCAAGAATGCTCAGAAGAATATTTCCATGAAAAGATACTGGATGAAGCGCAAATATCAAGGATATTCCACTAATTTCATGGAGTATAGAAGTCAAAACTTTAATCAACTGAGTATAATAAAGAATGGAATAAAAAAAGAAATCACCATGCATGCGGTACTTCGTATAGACAAGTTATTTCAAAAGAATAATAAATAACGGAACCAGGTCGGGTAAAGCGTAATACTGCAAACGGGATATTCCAATGAAATAATAAAGAATGGAATAACAACGAAATCACCATGCATGCGGTACTTGCGCATAGGCAGGTTATTCAACGAGAATAATAAATAACGGAACCAGTCCGTTGTAAAAAAGCATGTGATATTCCACGGGATATTCCAATGAATAATAATAACCCGAACGACGGAAGTCCGGTATTCAAAATAATATGAACATGATATTTCAACACAATAATAAAGAATGGAATAATGAAAAATTTCACCAAGTATAGGGTAGATAATAACGTATACGAAGTTCCTTATTCCAACATAATAATTAAAAATAATGGAATAACGTAAGAATTTCACCAAGTATAGGGTAGATCATGATATACAAGTTATTCCAATGTAATAATAAATAATGGAATAACGAAGTTCTCTTCAATGAATACGAAAGAAATAATAATACCCTTACCTTATAAAGAAAAACTGGATATAGAAGTAGTGAAATAGCGAGAATACTTTTCTTCTTTCTCTCTATAGTTTCTCTCTCTAGAGTTTTAGTGAATTAAGTAAGAAATAATGAAGGAATGAGCTTCTATTTATAGAAGAATGGATCGCATAGTAACTAATTCATGAGCGGTCCAGATTGATTTACTTTTAATCGGACGGTCCAAATTTAAAAGCAAAATCTTTTTAATAAAATATAATATAATCTATTTATAATCTAATAAATCGAATAACTTTATAAAAGTATTCTATTTTATATAAAAAGATTTTACTATGCAAAACACTATGCAAGCACTATGCAACTATACATAATAAAATATAATATATTCTATTTATAGAATAACTTTATAAAAGTATTCGTTTTTATATAAAAAGATTTTACTATGCAAAACACTATGCATAATAATGTAATATAATATATTCTATTTATAGAATAACTTTATAAAAGTATTCTATTTTATATAAAAAGCTTTTACATTTTATTATAATAATAATACTAATAAAACAAAACTTATAATATATATAATATATATATATATATATATATATATATATATATATATATAACAATCAACAATAATTGAATCAAATAATGTGAGATACTATGCAGCAACTACTGTAGCAATAATTGAACAAAACTGAGTGACTTCTCACGTAAGCATCAATAATCAATACCGTGTGCTACTATGCAACCACACGTATTACTGTACTTTTACTACCGAGTAGTTCAACAGTATTAACAGTAAAACTTCCGCCGTTATTTTCATAAAAATATTTTTGTCGTTTTCTCAATCCGATAATAATTCCGTTGTGGGGTCCACCAATGATTGTGCCGTCATACGAATATTCCCCGACACAAAGAATATTCCCCGACCAATCGAATATAATATAACAACTTGCATACTTTGCAAAATTTATAAATATTACCCACAACTATAACATTATATTAAATCCACACCATAATATTCAAAAAAAATTTTGAGAAATTTAAATCTTTATTAAGTAAAATTTGGGATTTTACAATCTCCCTCCTTATAAAATTTTACCTTCGAAATTTACGTACGCACGGTATCTTAGAATGTATGAGGACACACTTCGTCCGATTCTAACTCTTGAGGTATAACCTTTGAGTGTTGAATACATTCCAGGATTTTAACAGGTACATCTTCATACGTTAAATTATCCGCTATCTCGTCCGGTTCTAAATCAATAATGTGGTTCGGGTCGTCCACATATTTACGTAACATCGATATGTGAAAAAAATGTTATGAACACGCGACATACTTGGCGGTAAAACGAGTCTATAGGCCACGCCTCCTACTTTCGATCGAGGATTTCAAATGAGTCAATAAAATCGAGGGTTGAGATTTCCTCTCTTCATCGATTCTTGCTTCTAGAATAACGCCTCTTGAACCTTCTTTTTCACATTCATCACTCTGAGTATTTAGCTTGAAACTTTAACTTTAACTTTATCGATTCTAGTCGATTCTACTCAGATATTCATTATCTTCACGTAGGTTCGTGTATATTCACACTCGTAAACGCATACGATCTTCTACTCAACGTGTCAGCTACCACGTTCGCTTTTCCCACGATGGTATTGAATGGTACGATCGTAATCTTCAATAGCTCGAGTCAACGTCTTTGGTGCATGTTACGTTCGTTTTAGTTGAAGAAATATTTAAGGGTTTTAGAAATGGGGTTTTGTCTTTGGGGTCGATACAAAATTTGATTTCACGCCTCTGGGTTAGGCCAGAAGTCTTCGTAAATACGTCGAAGAAATTTATTAACAATAGAAATATCATTCACAATCTGTGACTCTCATCCAAGACTTGGATAACACGTCACATTGATACCTATCAACTTGCCATCGTTATTCACAACGTCCCTACAGAAAGTCCGACTTCTTTGCATTTCCACACAAGGAAGTCAACAACGAAAGGACCGGGGCTCTTTACTTATGGCTTGATATGACAATGATTGACTTTAGTGGTTTGGTTGCTTGAATTCAGCATAACAAAGTTGGTTAGGAATATGAAAGCTAACAACCTTATTAAAAGCATGATGAGTAGTTAACCAATCGATTCCTAAAATCACATCAAAGGTAAATATTTTCAAAGAGATAAGATCGACAGGTAACGTGAAAGTGTTAATTTGAATTAAAGAAGATTTATAAATAGTGGAGGTAACGAAGGTTTCTCCCAACTGAGTTTCAACAAATAAATCAAAGTCTAACTTCTCCAGAGTTAAATTCAAACATTGAACACAACTAAGTGGAATGAAAGAGTGAGTAGAACCGTTATCTAACACGGTATAGACTTCGCAAGAGTTTATGATTAACTTACCCGTGATAATTTTATTCAGGTTCCTCATCACGAAAAAAAATGCTCTCTCTTAAACTACTGGCTTTGGCTTGTCTGGGACATCCTTTGGCATCACCATCCCAGCTGGACTTGACTTTACCATACGACAAAATCGAGCTAGGTGACCTTCTCTTCCACAATTAAAACACGCTTTGGATTGTTGCGTACAGTTTGGATGGATGTGTCCCTCCTGTCCGTATTTGAAACATACGACCGGTGGTCGTTCTTCTTCCTTTGAAACGGGTGCTGATGCTGCTGTCTTTCCATCATTATTGAACCTTCTTTTCTTGAAATTTCTACTTCTATTATCTTGCCCATGATTACCACCGAAGTGGTTACCATTCATGGCATGATAATTTCCCCCACGATGGTTATCATTGTTCCGATGATCGTTGCCCACAATATATTATTATCGTGTTGTTGGTCGTTGCCTTTTGGTTGTCTTTGACTCATTATCGCGCTCCAATAATTGAGCCCTATTCACAACATCTGAATATAAACAAAGTTTGTGAGAAATGAGGTATTGACGTATATTGGGTTTCAAACCTCTTAGAAACATTCACATCATTCGCTCCTCATTATCGACCAAATGGATGCAAATCGAGACAACTCGGCAAACTTGGCCTCCACGTCTTTGCGACACGGTCATATTGTTTTGCTCCAGCTTGATGAACTCCACCTCCTTCATGTGACGAATACTTTCGGGAAAGTACTTGTCGTTGAACAACTCTTGGAACTTCTCCCAAGACATCTTGAGTGCGTCAGGCTGGGTACGTTTTACAGATTCCCACCAATGATCTGCTTCTTCACGCAACATAAAGGTGGCGAATGGAACTTTTTGCTCCTCTGAGCATTCCAAGACATCAAATATCTTGGTGATCTGCTTAATCCACGTCTCTGCCTTAAGTGGGTCTGGCTTTCCCAAAAACTCTGGTGGTCCCAGCTCCTTGAACTGCTTAGCGGTGACCAACCGTGGGTTGCCATTGTTTCCACCTGCATTATGAACAGGAGTCTCTCTCGTTTGGTGTTGCATGTATTCTAAAAAGCTCCTAAACGTACCATCGTTCGTCATTTGATCAGTGTTGTTGTTTACAGGAGGATTATCGCCTTCCTGTTGCACATTATCCTGATTATTGATCTGTGGAGACTCAACGGTCTCCTGTGCTCCATTGCTATTCTCAACATTTTCGGATGCCATTTTCAAATACTGCAACAAAACAAGGGTTAAATAACATATCACATATTATCCCTATACTCTGACCGACCAATTAAATACCAAATAAACTTAGGTAGGTCATACTAGCGAAGGAATTCCTCGTCTCTCCCCTCCTAGTTCTTGTCTCACATCTCAGCCAGGGATCATATCCCTAAGCTTTGATACCAACTGTGACGCCCCCAAAATAGGTATACATCACCTATTTTGAGTCGCCAAATACACGGTGGTACAAAATACAAATACAACTAATACAAATACAATCTTTAATATACAACAAGAGATAAATCAGAGTTTTAATACAAATATTGTCTTCTAGATAATATCCACTCTCAAAATAAGTCCTCATTACATTTATTGTCACACTATTTAATGTAATAAAGAGGACTACTAATGCTATCATCCGGACCATCAAACCGCTTCCCGACTAGTCCCAAATTATATTCATTTCAAGAAGAACAACAAGGAAGGAAAGGGTGAGCTCAACTAGCCCAATAAAAATATTATGACTAAGATAATGCGTAATAAATTATCATTAGTCTTCAACAATGTTAAACCGATAAAATACAATAGACTCAAGTTTAACTCAATGAACAAGCAATCCATTAAAAGAGTCAAGTAGAGAATAAAATCTACTATCTTTTATGATTTAAAAAGTTTTTCATCACTTTTATCACTGAGACTCAACTTAATAAATAATCCACATCATCAAATCATCCCTGCACTACAAGCCAAGGATATTATTTAGTATCACGACCACGAATTATCCATGCACTACGGGCCAAAGATAATCGTGTTTTCATCAACGGTCCTGATCATGCCATAAAACAATTCATCTTTGCTCCCTTGGCCGAAGAGAATCCATAGCCATAATCATACCAAAACTATCCATCAATGCACTACGCCAACGAGGACTTTTTCCACATCATTTGTAACATTACTACTATGATTATACCGAATAATCCCACGGTCATAATCATACCAAGTCCATCTATGCACTACAGCCACATATGACTTTCAACAAAATATAAACATGAGATGATGACAATGATATAAGAATTCAATAAAACAAGTTCAAGAATTAAATTATTCAGAACTAATAACGTCAAATTGTCAACATGATACTTCTTTTGTAGAGTAAAATTCAAGAATGCTCGTAAGAATATTTCCATGAAAAGATATTTGGATGAAGCGCAAATATCAAGGATATTCCACTAATTTCATGGAGTATAGAAGTCAAAACTTTAATCAACCGAGTATAATAAAGAATGGAATAACAAAAGAAATCACCATGCATGCGATATTGCATGTACAAAGTTATTCCAATGTAATAATAAATAATAACGGAACCAATCGTCGAGTAAATACGCATTGTGATATTCCAAATGTAATAATAAAGAATGGAATAACAACAGAAATCACCATGCATGCGTATGTTATTTATTCCAACAATAATTATTCCAACAAATAATAAATAATGAATAATAAGAATCATGTAAATCAAAAAATTCATGATGACGCATGATATTTCCAATGTAATAATAAAAAATGGAACCGTGTCCCACAGAAAATGCATGAAGATATTCCAACGTAATAATAAAGAATAGAATAATAATAAGAATTTCACCAAGTATAGCAGATTATTGCGTATACACAGATTATTCCAAAATAATAATAAAGAATGGAATAATGTAAGAATTTCACCAAGTATAGGGTAGATCAAGCATATAAAGTTATTCCAATGTAATAATAAATAATGGAATAATGTAAGTTCTCTTCATGAATACTGAAAGAAATAATACCCTTACCTTATAAAGAAGAAATCCTTACTGGATATAGAAGTAGTGAAGTAAGCGAGAATACTCTTTTTTTTCTTTCTTTCTCTCTATAGTTTCTCTCTAGAGAGTTTCAAAGTGAATTCATAAGAAATAATGAAGGAATGAGCTTCTATTTATAGAAGAATGGACTACATAGTAACTAATTCATGAAACGGTCCAGATTGATTTACTTTTAATCGGACGGTCCCAGATTTAAAGCAAAATCTTTTAAATAAAATATAATATATTCTATTTATAATCTAATAAAACGAATAACTTTATAAAAGTATTCTATTTTATATAAAAAGATTTTACTATACAAAACACTATGCAATACTACTATGCAAAATATACTATATTCATAATAAAATATAATATATTCTATTTATATAATAACTTTATAAAAGTATTCTATTTTATATAAAAAGCTTTTTCTTTTTTATACATTAATAATACTAATAAAACAAAACTTATATATATATATATATATATATATATATATATCAACAATCAATTAATTGAATCAAATAACGTGAGATACTATGCAACAACTATCTATATAGCAATAATTGAACAAAAATTGAGTGACTTCTCACATAAGCATCAATAATCAATACCGCTGCTACTACTACTATGCAACCACACGTATTACGTACTTTTTACTACCGAGTAGTTCAACAAAGATAACGGTAAAACTTCCACCGTTATTTTCATAAAAAATATTTTTGTCGCTTTCTCAATCCGATAATAATTCGCTTGTGGTCCACTAATGATTGTCTTTGTCGTATTTAATATTCTCCGACACAAAGAATATTCCCCAACCAATCGAATATAATATAACAACTTGCATACTTTGCAAAATTTATAAATATTACCCACAACTATAACATTATATTAAATCCACACCAATATTAAAAAAAAAAATCGAGAAATTTAAATCTTTATTCAGTAAAATTTGGGATTTTACAATCTCCCTCCTTATGAAATTTCGCCCTCGAAATTTACGTGACGCACTGATATCTTAAAACGATTTGAGGACACTTCGTCCGATTCTAACTCTTGAGGTATAACCTTTGAGTGTTGAATACATTCCAAGATTTTAACAGTACATCTTCATACGTTAAATTATCCGCTATCTCGTCCGGGTTTAAAATCAATAATGTGGTTCGTCGTCGTCCACACATATTTACGTAACATCGATATGTGAAAAAACGTTATGAACACGCCGACATACTTGGCGGTAAAACGAGTCTATAGGCCACGCCCCTACTCGATCAAGGATTTCAAATGAGTCAATAAAATCGAGGGTTGAGATTTCCTCTCTTCATCGATTCTTGCTTCTAGAATAACGCCTCTTGAACCTTCTTTTTCACATTCATCACCTCCGAGTATTTAGCTTGAGCGGCTTTTAACTTTATCGATTAAAGTCGATTCTACTCAGATATTCAAGTTATCTTCACGTAGGTTCGTATATTCACACTCATAAACGATATACGATCTTCTACTCAACGCTATCGCCTACCACGCTCGCTTTTCCCACGATGGTATTGAATGGTACGATCGTAATCTTCAACGGCTCGAGTCAACGTCTTTGGCGCATGATACGTTAGTTTTAGTTGAAGAAATATTTAAGGTTTTTAGAAATGGGGTTTTGTACTGGGGTCAGTACAAAATTTGATTTCACGCTCTGGGGTAGGCCAAGAAGTCTTCAGAAATACGTCAAGAAATTTATTAACAATAGAAATATCATTCACAACTGTGACTCTCATCCAAGACTTGGATAACACGTCACATTGATACCTATCAACTTGCCATCGTTATTCACAACGTCCCCTACAGAAAGTCTGGCTTCGGTGCATTCCACACAAGGAAGTCAACAACGAAAGGACCGGGGCTCTTTACTTATGGCTTGATATGACAATGATTGACTTTAGTGGTTTGGTTGCTTGAATTCGCATAACAAGTTGGTTAAGAATATGAAAGCTAACAACCTTATTAAAAGCATGATGAGTAGTTAACCAATCGATTCCTAAAATCACATCAAAGGCAAGTATTTTCAAAGAGATAAGATCGACAGGTAACGTGAAAGTGTTGATTTGAATCAAACAAGATTTATAAATAGTGGAGGTAACGAAGGTTTCTCCCAACTAAGTTTCAACAGATAAATCAAAGTCTAACTTCTCCAGAGTTAAATTCAAACATTGAACACAACTAAGTGGAATGAAAGAGTGAGTAGAACCATTATCTAACACGGTATAGACTTCGTAAGAGTCTATGATTAACTTACCCGTTATAATTTTATTCAGGTTCATCGTCATGAAAAAAAAAATGCTCTCTCTTAAACTACTGGCTTTGGCTTGTCTGGGACATCCTTTGGCATCACCATCCCAGCTGGACTTGACTTTACCATACGAAAAAATTGAGCTAGGTGACCTTCTCTTCCGTAATTAAAACACGCTTTGGATTGTTTACAGCATACATGACTCGGATGTGTCCTCTCCGTCCGCATTTGAAACATACGACTGATGGGTGGTCGTTCTTCTTCCTTTGAAACGGGTGCTTGATCTTCATTGTCTTTCCATCATTATTGAACCTTCTTTTCTTGAAATTTCCACTTATTATCTTGGCCATGATTACCACCGGCAAGTGGTTACCATTCATGGCATGATAATTTCCCCACGATGGTTATCATTGTTCACGATGATCGCTGCCACCGTATTTATTATTATCGTGTTGTTGGTCGTTGCCTTTTGGTTGTCTTGACTCATTATCGCGCTCCAATAATCGAGCCCTATTCACAACATCTCTAATATAAACAAAGTTTGTGAGAAATGAGGTATTGACGTATATCGGGTTTCAAACCTCTTAGAAACATTCGCATCATTCGCTCCTCATTATCGACCAAATGGGATGCAAAATCGAGACAACTCGAAGAACTTAGCCTCGTGTTGCGACACGGTCATATTATTTTGCTCCAGCTTGATGAACTCCACCTCCTTCATGTGACGAATACTTTCGGAAAGTACTTGTCGTTGAACAACTCTTGAAACTTCTCCCAAGACATCTTGAGTGCGTCCAGTCAGTACGCTTTTGATTCCCACCAATGATCTCGCTCTTCACATAAACATAAAAAGGTGGCGAATGGAACTTTTTGCTCCTCTGAGCATTCCAAGACATCAAATATCTTGGTAATCTGCTTTATCCATGTCTTCGCCTTAAGTGGTTCTGGCTTTCCCAAAAACTTCGGTGGTCCCAACTCCTTGAACTGCTTAGCGGTGACCGACCGTGAGTTGCCATTATTTCCACCTATATTATGAATAGGAGTCTCCCTCGTTTGGTGTTGCATGTATTCTAAAAAGCTCCTAAACGTACCATCGTTCATCATTTGATCAGTGTTGTTGTTTACAGGAGGATTATCGCCTTCCTGTTGCACATTATCCTGATTATTGATCTGTGGAGACTCAACGGTCTCCTGTGCTCCATTGCTATTCTCAACATTTTCGGATGCCATTTTCAAATACTGCAACAAAACAAGGGTTAAATAACATATCACATATTATCCCTATACTCTGACCGACCAATTAAATACCAAATAAACTTAGGTAGGTCATACTAGCGAAGGAATTCCCCGTCTCTCCCCTCCTAGTTCTTGTCTCACATCTCAGCCAGGGATCATATCCCTAAGCTTTGATACCAACTGTGACGCCCCCAAAAATAGGTATACATCACCCATCTTGAGTCGCCAAATACATGGTACAAAATACAAATACAATCTTTAATATACAACAAGAGAGTCATGAGAGTTTTAATACAAATATTGTCTTCTGACAATATCCACTCTCGAAATAAGTCCTCATTACATTTATTGTCACACTATTTAACAAAATAGTGAGAACTACTAATGTTATCATCCGACCATCAAACCGCTCCCCGACTAGTCCCCAAATTTATATTCTCATTTCCTCAGAAGAATGATGAAGGAAAGGGTGAGCTCAACTAGCCCAAGAAAAAAATTATGACTAAGATAATGCGTAATAAATTATCATTAGTCTTCAACAATGTTAAACTGATAAAATACAATAGACATCAAGTTTAACTCAAATGAACAAGCAATCCATTAAAAGAGTCAAGTAGAGAATAAAATCTACTATCTTTTATGATTTAAAAGTTTTTCATCACTTTTATCACGAGACTCAAATTTTAATAAATAATCCACATCATCAAATCATCCTCGCACTACGTGCCAAGGATATTATTTAAGATATCACGACCACAAATTATCCATGCACTACGGGCCAAAGATAATCGTGTTTTCATCAACGATCCCGATCATGCCATAAAACAATTCATCTTTGCTCCCTTGGTCAAGAGAATCCATAGCCATAATCATACCAAAAAGCGTCCATCAATGCACTACGGGCCAACGAGGACTTTTTCCACATCATTTGTAACATTACGGTCATGATTATACCGAATAATCCTCGGTCATAATCATACCAAGTCCATCTATGCACCACACGAGCCACATATGACTTTTTAACAAAATATAAACATGAGGATGATGACAATGATATAAGAATTCAATAAAACAAGTTCAAGAATTAAATTATTCAGAAACTAATAACGTCCAAATTGTCAACATGATACTTCTTTGTAGAGTAAAATTCAAGAATGCTCGTAAGAATATTTCCATGAAAAGATATCGGATGAAGCGCAAATATCAAGGATATTCCACTAATTTCATGGAGTATAGAAGTCAAAACTTTAATCAACCGAGTATAATAAAGAATGGAATAACAAAAGAAATCACCATGCATGCGGATACATGCATGACGGTTTATTCCAATAGAATAATAAATAACGGAACCGTGTCGGGTATGTAATAATGCATAGAATATGATATTCCAACAGAATAATAAAGAATGGAATAACAACAAAATCACCATGCATGTTGTACTACGCATGATAAAGTTATTCCAATGTAATAATAAATAACGAAATTAGTCCGTAAAACGCATACATGCATGATATTCAATTCCAAATAATAATAAAGACGGAACCGATCCGCCAGAAAACGCAAATGTGATATTTATTCAATGTAATAATAAATAATGGAATAATGTAAGAATTTCACCAAGTATAAAGATGAATAGCATATATGATTATTCCAACATAATAATAAATAATGGAATAACGTAAGAATTTCACCAAGTATAGGGTAGACCGCATAAGATATTCCGAGTTATTCCAATGTAATAATAAATAATGGAATAATGTAAGTTCTCTTTATGAATACGAAAGAAATAATACCCCTTACCTTATAAAGAAGAAACTGGATATAAAGTAGTGAAGAAGTAGGCAGAATACTTTCTTCTTTCTCTCTATAGTTTCTCTCTCTAGAGTTTCAAAGTGAATTCGTAAGAAATAATGAAGGAATGAGCTTCTATTTATAGAAAGAATGGACTACATAGTAACTAATTCATGAATCTATCCAGATTGATTTACTTTTAATCGGACGGTCATTCACCGGTTTAAATTTAAAGCAAAATTTTTTTAATAAAATATAATATATTCTATTTATAATCTAATAAAACGAATAACTTTATAAAAGTATTCTATTTTATATAAAAAGATTTTACTATGCAAAACACTATACGTAACTATGCAACACTATGCATAATAAAATATAATATATTATATTTATAGAATAACTTTATAAAAGTATTCTATTTTATATAAAAGCTTTTTCGCTTTTATTACATTAATAATACTAATAAAACAAAACTTATATATATATATATATATATATATAACAATCAACAATAATTGAATCAAATAACGTGAGATACTATGCAACAACTCATCATAGCAATAATTGAACAAAACCGAGTGACTTCTCACGTAAGCATCAATAATCAATACCGTAGCTGCTACTATGCAACCACAAGTATTCTTGTACTTTTACTACCGAGTAGTTCAACAAGATTAATCAGTAAAACTTCCGTCGTTATTTTCATAAAAATATTTTTGTCGTTTTTTCAATCCGACAATAATCTCATTATGGGGTCCACCAATGATTGTGCCGTCGTACGAATATTTCCCGACACAAAGAATATTCCCCGACCAATCGAATATAATATAACAACTTGCATACTTTGCAAAATTTATAAATATTACCCACAACTATAACATTATATTAAATCCACACCATAATATTCAAAAAAAATCGAGAAATTTAAATCTTTATTCAACTTTTGTAAAATTTGGGATTTTACCTTTATAATAAATAAATAATAATAATAATAATAATAATAATAATAATAATAATAATAATAATAATAATAATAATAATAATAATAATAATAATAATAATTACAAAATAATAATAATTTTAAATACTAAGAATAATTTCAAAATAATAATAACAATCATAATCATTATAATAATATTTTAAAAATATTAGATAATTTTATATTTTTAAAGTGAACTTAAAATATTTAAAATTAAAAAATAATATGAATTATTAATTTAATATAAATACATTTTAAAATTATATATTAATATATTTTATTATTACAAAATTTAATTATTTGTTATCATGTGACATAGATTTTATGATAACATATAATTAAATTAATTAATAGTAAAATATATTAATGTATAATTTTTACAAATGTATTTATATAAAATTAATAAATTCATATTATTTTTTAATTTTAAATATTTTAAGTTCACTTTTAAAAGTATAAAATTATCTATTATTTTGAAATTATTATTATTTTAAAATTATTATTATTATTTAAAACTATTAGCATTATTATTATTATTTAAAAATTATTTTGAAATTATTATAATTATTATTTAAAATTATTATTATTATTATCATTATTATTTTTAAATTATTATTTTTGTTATTCTAAAATTATTATTATTATTATTATTATTATTTGAAATTATTATTATTTTAAAATTATTACTATTATTATTTAAATATTATTATTATTATTTTTAGTATTACTTTTTAATATTTTATTTTTTCTGTTAAAGTCAACTGGTTTGGATGGATTTTATAACGATTTGTAAAAATTACAGTTGAATGAGTTTAATTTTGATAAACATATCTTAATTATCGTGCCATAGTTTGAAAAGAGTTAAAGTTTAATACAATGTCACTATGTCAGTAACACGAGCGATGTTAATATTGTGAAATATCACTAAAGAAGTATTTGTGTTGGACAAAATTATCCTTATTTTAACTATTGTCATAATCTTACTGCTTATTTTAACTATTCAGTACTTTGAATAATAGTGTTTGTATACATTTTATACAAATAATAAGGTGAAATGGCGTCACAACTATCCCAAAAAGAAAAACAAAAAAGAAGAAGAAAGCTTCATTAATTGATATGAGATTTAATTATTTTACTTATGATCAGAAAGCTTCATTAATTGTCAGATATGAGATTTATATCCTCAACCGAATCCTCCCTTACATTAACCGGGCAAATTTTTTTAGTGTATCTCCAATTGCATAACGACAAAACAATTCCTGCAAATACACAAACCATGATAATACACTCTTTAATAAACTTATTATGATTTTAGTCTCATTTATTTTAATAAAAATAGTATAAAATAACATAATATCTCATTACAATTTTATTATCAGACAATCATTATAAAATTAATCATTTAACAAATTTAAGAATAAACATGGATATTAATTGTTGGTTGTGATTCAAAATTTTTAGTTTTGGCAAAGTCCCACATTGCCTATTTTGAGAACCATTCATGTGTATATTAGTATATTATAGTCTTAGGTTTAGTAACATGGTTGAGAAAAAATTGATGGACACACGCACATGAGGATGCATGGCTAAGAAATTGGGATGCGATAAGTTTGGATCTTAGACTTTTTTGGCCAAAAAACCTTAATACAATGTTCATATTTTTTACGGTTCTGTTCATCCTTTTTTTCTATAAATACCAGTCTGATCTTAGGAGTTAATACACTTACAAAATTATTCTTCTTTTTACTATATACACTGTTACTATTTTCTGGGCAATTCACAAAGATAAGTCCAAAATCTTCTTCTATGAGTACACACAATTGGAGGCTTCGTCATTGGATCCTGAAGAGTGGACGCTAGAGCTCATCTATACCAAATGTTATAACCAGTGAGAGCAAAATTATTTTTAGACATGATAATTTTGCTACACGCTCGATTTCAGCTTTTAATTTTATTGTTTGTTAGTCTTGTTAATTAATACTGCAAATTTTAATATATATATATATATATATATATCCTTAAGCTCTGTCAATTTTGCAAAGGGGGTTTTTTTGGTAGCTTTTTTTTAATGGCCTTTACTTTGGAGGGATGTTAGCACAAGCACAAAAAAAATTATATAATCGATAATAAGAATCTCTCAATGACAATATTGATAAAACTCATTCTATGGATGAAAATTTAAACCTCACAATATGGACGAAATTAACTCCACAATAAGAAAAAATAAAAGTCTCACAAAAGATGAAAGACAGTGCCTGGATATGTTATATTTAGATTGAATGAATGAAATAAAAATAGTATATAATATATTGTTTATATGAGAAGTGATTCATAACTTGCGTTAGTTATGGTATTTATTCAAGTTAACTTCATTTTTTACCGTCCAATAGAAGATCTAAATATTTGGTTGGGACCGATCTCTACTCTCTCATGGTCAGCCAATTTTTTATGTTGATCGTTACATGAAAAAGTCGTAGAAATTAATTATGGAACTTAAAGTAATTATAATTTAAATTACAAAAATATATCTAATTAATACTTCACTCGCTAATTGGTTCACAAATATAAAAAATTATAAAATTAGTAGTAGACTAATATAAAGAATAGTACTTGACTAGGTAATTTGGGAATAGTAGTTGACTATGTAATTTATTTATGGGTAGAAATATAATATAAACTCAATCACAAATGTTGGGAGAAAAAAATACAAACTCACAAATGTTGAGAACTGAACTTGAAACCATCAGTCTTAAATCATGCTAAGATCTCATTGACAGATCATTCATTTTGTTGAATAGAGGGAGTAATGTATTTTGAAGACACACACACACACACACACACACACACACATATATATATATATATATATATATATATATATACAAGTTTACAACATAATTATATATATATATATATATATATACAACATAATTATATATATATACAACATAATTATGATCAATTATGCATGTAAATATGTATAGAAATAGTGCACTAAGAACACTTACCAAAAACTTGAACAACAACTAGGAATCCAATGTTGGTTGAAGCCATATTCCTTCTTTTAAATTAGGATAAGTTTTGGCCATTGCGTCCATTACTTGTAGGGAAAATTTTTTTATGAAAAAACGTGTGACTGAATTTTTCAAAGTCTTCGTAATTAAGAAAACACGTGTGGATGAGTTTTGGCCATTGCGTCCACTTAATTATTGGCCGGATGATACTCAAAGTCAAAGTCTATTTAGTCGTTTAATTTAATTATATAGTTGGAGACTTGGAGTGCCGGTCATTGGTGGTATTAGTCAAAGAATACTCTCAGGTCACTTTAGTTAATGCCTTTGTGCCCAAATAGAGAAAAATATAACTTGTGTAGACACCCAAAATTTATGTTAAGTACCAAAAAAAAATAAAAAATAAGAAGCTGAAAATTAGAAAAAACATAATTTTACGGTTTGAATTGAAAAAACAGGAAGACCTGAGGGGAAGGAGAGACATGACCTAAGAGAGTATGTGTGGGCCTTGGGGAGCAGGCTTGTAACACCACACAGTCCTATATCGAAAGATATAAGATATGAAAAGAAAATTATTTGTATATAAAGAATTAAATATTTACTAATAGTACCTTCAGTCATGATCTTTCGGGTGAGCATATAGTGGATTAAGATAGTCCAATAAAATATAATTGGACCACAAAAACACTATTAGGCCAAGAATTTAAGATTTTATTTGAATTTAAGATTTGGCCAAATTATTTCGTAAGTTTTAAAGCCATCATCCTGATGGCGGCTCGACTCTTGAATCCCCAAGAAATTAAACCTTTATTTCTTCCTCTATATATGTTTTGAGAGAGCATATAATTTTAATTAAACAAGTCACAAGTCGAGATAATTTGAGTTGGATATAACACTCTCCTTTAGTTGAATGATCATGATTCTTTTGTAACGATCTCAAAATTAGGACAATTTCTACTTCCGATTTTGGTCGTTAAAAATACATTCTCATTCTAGGTTTACAACGCTAATCAATATTATCATTGATAAAATGCGATAAATTTAAAATTCTAATGATTTTCTTTCTTATTACCAAATCGTAACCTTTACAATTCATCTTATTTCAAAATCAAATATATGTTATGATTTATCTTCCCTACATTAAACATAAGTATTTAAAAAAATCGACCTTCAATACGTACACCATTCTTTTATACCTTTATAACAAAAATTTAACAATCATATATTTCATATATATTATCTCTTTTACACTGCTGTCATCAAACCAGTTACCAAGTAACTGTACAACTATATCTCATATTCCAAGACAAATATTCGTTATTTTACAACTCAAAGTTTATACAACTTTGCTCATGTACATTACAAGAATCATTTTATCTTAATATAAATCTAACTAAGGAAAAAAAAAAAAATTCAATTCGTATCATGCTTGAAGTCCTTATCGCCATGGTAACTAGAGCAATTCATCTTTAAGCTGCAAATATAATTATTTAAGTATGAGCGGGATGGCTCAACAAGTCCAACAGTTTATACAATTCATGTTTCACGTAACAATTATGCTCTATAATTTATTCAATGATATTCATTTCATTTTATGCATTTCATAAATGTAAGACCCCAACTTTTTAATGAATAAAGATTTAATTTTCTAAATATTATTATAAATAGTAAGGTGATAATTTAATAAATGCTATAGTTATAGGCGATATGTGCAAATTTTACAAAAGTAAGTTTGTTATAAAATATTCGTTTTTTGTTTTAGAATATTTGTTTGGTGAAGAATATTCTTTTGTCGGGGAATATTCGTACGACCTGCCGCAATCATTGGTGGATGGACTCCACAACTAATAACTGTTGGATATAAGCGACAAAATAACATTTTTATAAAAATAACGGCAAAACTTTTACTGTTAAAATGTTGAAATACCCGGTGATAAAAAAGTATAGTAATACGCGTTGTTGCACTGCACACGGTATTGCACAATATCTCTGATTATTGATGTTTACGTAAGAAGTCACTCAGTTTCATTCAATAATTATCACAGTAGTTGCTGCATAGTATCTCATATTATTGATTCAATTATTATCATAGTATCATCTATATAATATTTTATATTATTAAATCAATAATTGACACGACACAATTATTCATATAATTATTTGCACTATTGACAATGTCTAGAAAGTTCTGTCGAGGAAAGGGGTAAGGTTATTTAATTGAGCACCAATAAGAAAAAATCCTTATCGGAAAGCCCCCTCTTTCCTGGAAACGATTTGGTTTTGTCAATATTGTGAGTTATAATATTAATGATGAATAATTGTTGAAAGATTAAAAATGTGTTGATTGTAGATAAGTGAATTATGGTAAATATTTATTCAATTTTTGATATAAATAGAGGGGTTGTCATGAGACTTTTGTTGTAAATTTGGCTTATTCTATGGGACCTATAGGTCATCATCTAAGAGTCACTTTCACCAATAGTACTTGCCTTTCACATTACAAGCGTCAAACCACTTGCCTTTTCACATTACAGGCGTCAAACCACTTGCTTTTTCACATTATAGGCGTTAAACAACTTTCCTCTTCACATTACAGGCGTCTTTGCCTCTTCGCATTGCAAGGTCCAAGCTAGAATTCTTCTATAAATAGAAGCTCATTTCTTCCTTCATTCTCACCAATTCACGAAAGCTATAGAGAGAGAAACTATAGAAATAGAATAAAGAAAGAAGAAGATCGAGTATTCGAGAAGCAAACACACACCACCAATACAAAGTTTTGTTACTACACTAGTGCAATATCTAGTCTTTTATTAAGGTAAGGGGTGTTATTTTCTTTCAATACTCGTAAAGGATGTTATTTTCTTCATACTCATAAGGGTTGTCATTCCATTCCTTATTAATCAGGGAATAACATGTATACGCTTGGATTCTTGCATGCACAGTGAATAACCATTCGTATACATTCTTTATTAATTTGTGGGTATAACTTGTCTACACAGAACCACATGCCTGGTGAATAACCCTTTGTAATCATTCTTTATTAAGTTGTGGAAATGATCTGTCTACGTGGATTATCGCATGACGGGTAAAAATCCATTTGCAGTTTCGTATATTCTTTCATACTAGCTCGTATTGGATATTATTTCTTTTGTACTCGTCAAGGGATATCGTTTTCTTTCACATTTCTCCATTTATGGTACAAAATTATTGTTTATTTCCATAACTTTATTATTAAATGGTGAAAATCCCTGAAATTAGTAGAATATCCTTAATAGTTTGCGTTTCATCTAATATCATTTCACTGAAATATTAGTATAAATATTTTTATTAAATTTTAATCTATTCATCCGGGGTACTATTCATTTACGGTACTATTCACGGAGAAAATTAGTTTCTTTTTTTGTCCAATTATCTTTGAAATTTGAATCTTAAATATCATTTATTGAATTTTACTCCACAATTGGTGATCATGTTGACAATTTGGACATTTTTGAACTCGGGATAAATTAAATTATAAATCTCTAATATTTGTCATTGATCTCACTTAATTCATTCTTTATATCATTGTCATCATCCTCATACTTATGTTATGGTGAAAGTCATCTTTTACCCGTAGTGCAAAGATGGACTGTTGATTGGTATGATTATGACCAGATATTGTGTATTGGTATAATCATGACCTTTAATATTACAAATAAAGGTTTGTGGTGAAAGTCATCTTTAGCCCGTAGTGCATAGATGGACATGTGTTTGACATGATCATGACCACTGGTGATATAAACTATTATCTTTGGCCCGTAGTGCATAGATAATTCTTTGATTGGAAATTATTATTGATTGGTGTTACAGGGATAAAATATTAATGATGAACTTTTAAATCATAGAATCTAGTAGACATCATGATCTACTTGACTCTTCTAATGGATTGTTATTTTTGTTGCAGTTGTTGATCCAAAACTTGTTGTCTATTGTATTCTATCAGATTTTTCCCTATTGAAGACTAATGATAATTTGTTCTACATATATTATCTTAGTCATAATATTCTTTACTAGGCTAGTTGAACTTACCCTTTTTCTTTTTGTCCTGTTGTTCTTCTCAGGAAATGAAAGTGTAGCTGGAACTAGTCGGGGAGTGGAGTAATGATCCGAGATAGTTACTACAGAAGTCTTCACTATATTGTGAAATAGTGTGATAATAACTATAATAAAGATTTAATTTGAGTTTGGATATTGTCAGTATTATATGTAGATGCGATATTTGTATTCAAATTCACAGCTTATGTGTTGTCGTATTTTGCACGAAAGTTTAATAATTTTAAATATGGAAGTTTGTACCATGTATTTTTGCGACTCAAAATAGGTTGTGTGAACCTATTTTGTGGGCGTCACAATAAATGCAACATAAAGCTCATGTAATGCATTTAAATAAATATGCAATTTATATTTCATGTTGTGCATCAAATACACATTTCTCAGTTTACATACATTGCATCTAATTTTAAACATTTAATACATGAATTCCATATAAACATATAACCAAATTTACACATAGCATCGAATTCCATTATCTAGCACATATCGATAATTTAAATATCACATTATCGTATAATCAACCAGTTCGCATACTACTATAAGAACTTTCCTCGATATTCGTTCATTGTTATACATTCATCTAGGGTTCATTGCGTAATTGTGACAACCCAGATTTTTGCAAGAAAATATTAAAATAAGAATTTAATAAATAAAATTCTTATTATGAGATGTGCCGAGTTTGAGTGTTTAAATATATGTGTTATACATATATGTATGTGATTTATATGGAGAATTTAATACGTATATATAAGAGTGAAATATATATATATATATATATATATATATACATAAATTTGAAATTAAGATTTAATAGTTGATTAAACTATTAAGTTAGTTAGTTTGAGCTAAGTACTGCAAGTAAAAGATGTAAGCAAGGAAAAAACAATTAATATTAATTAATTGAGATTTAAGATAAAGAATATATTATGAGTAATATAATTTTAGAATTAAGTCTTGAATGACAATGGTGTTATTGTGAATTAAATTTCATAAGTGAAATGATTAATTCATTTAATTAAAATAATGAACTAATGTATGTATTTTGTATAAAGAAAATAATTATATTAATTAAATTTAGTATTCTTAATATATAACATATCAATGTAATATATGAAATGGTTTAGTATCTTTAATGATGCCAATTGAATATAAATTAAACATGAGATGTGATAATTAGTTCATTATTTTAAAATGGGTGAATTTAAATATTCATTTTGATGAATAAAAATAAAGAATATATGTTATTTTCTTTAAATTATAAGAAATATGTTATATATATATATATATATATATATATAATGATATAATAATTATATTATAATAATGGAATGAGAAGAAAAAATATGGATGAGGGACCAATATATATAAATGAATATTGGTGTTGAATTAAATTAACATTTAACTTATAGTTAAATGTATTACATTGATATATGTAATATATATAGGCTATGGCATGCGAATTGGACTGAGTATAGAATTAGTACTCAGTTTTCTTATAGTGTATGGGGGGAAAGTAACGTATTTGAGCTCTCAATTTCTCAGACCCTTCCTCTCCCAAAATGCTCAGGAATTTATATTGATATATCTCATTTGGCTATTCTTCATACATCTCAATTGAAAGTCTATAAGAGATATAGAGAGAGAAATGAGTTTGCAATGGAAGTTGAAAGAAAACTTTGAAAGTTCTGATAATTCACAAAAGAACTGATGATTTAAGAAGGATTGGATCAAGGATTAAGCAAGAATTAAAGCTCAAAAGGTAATGTTTCATCTCTGACATGAATTGGAGAGGCTCATAAGCAATTAAAGTAATTATGTATCTATAATTGGTGGAAAAGTAGAGATGGACATTGGTTGTGTTAATCATATATGATTTCCATAGGAAATCTAGGATAGATTATAATTGAAATTTTATGAAACTAAGTTTTTGAGTCGATGCCCATATGTTGTTTGTCTTAATGCCTAAGTGAAAAATTTACTAAAGATATGGAAATGTGACACCCCTAAATTTGGGTACTTCAATCCCATTGATTTGGTGCTCATTATCCATCAAAATCACATCTAAACTACCAACAATAAATGATAATAAACTTCGTAAACAATAATTCCATTAAAGGGTTACATAATCAAACGAAATCTCAGGTTATCTAACCTTAATTATTACATCAACAAAGGAATAAAAAAAACATAAACATAATCAAGTCTTATTACATAAGCTTCACATTTGAAATATAATTTAAACTTCATCAACTTATGCATCTTGCCTTTCCTTTGCTCGTGGGCTCGCTCCTAGGGTTTTTCGATCTTAAATTGAAATGTTTAATGCAAGAGTGAGCAAAAAAACTTGCTCACAAGTAGAACAATGTATGAATGAACAATGAATCAACTTTAATTGAATAAGGTATTCTTACTTGAAACAATAAGCTTTAAATCAAGAACTGTGAGTTCAATAGAATAATCGACTTTCAAATGAATTTTAGGTATCAAAATCAAGGTATATACTGAGGTTCACAAGACCACAAACTATGTCCTAGGTTAACAAGTATTTATAGCGTAACCTTTAATAGTCATAAAGACTATATATGGACTATCTATCTCGTACTCCAGGTGATCAGCTATTTGTACAATATATTGTGCACAAATATTTTAACGCTATTGCGTAGCTCAGAATTATAGTTTTAGATAACATAATCCCTTATTTTAGGGTTGTTCATCTCATCTTTAACATTAGGATTCATACCAAAGGAAGTTTGGTTTGGAATAGCACAAAGAAAATTTATATCTTTAGAACGTTCATCAATTAAGGACTAGTTTACCATAAAGGATTCGATAATCATTCAAAAGTTTGATAGCAACATATTCTTTTATAAGGTACATAAGAAAGTCATGATTCAATAAGTGATAGTCACAAAAAATCACAATTGAATAAACATCATTTATCGAAGCAATGCTTTCAGAAAGAACTAGGAAGCTTATTTAAGATTCATAAACATTGAATAATTTATGAAACATTGTTGAATTATAAAATAACAAAGGTTAGGAAACTTGCACAGTGAAAAAGAAGAGTTAAGAGACTTGCCTTGCGAGTTTGCTACACAATTACAGTACACTTCCTTTAAAAATCATACACCTTTCAGTCACAATAACACATTGATTAGTTATGAAATAGTATTCATTAACCACTTACATTAATCCATCATATGCCTATTTGATTATCACATTTACTCATCTCATTGTGATTATAATATGTTATGTTATCTTGTTACATGTTTTAAGCTTTACTACATTCATTATAATAGGTTAAACAAACATCCCTCGAATTGTGCAATTACCAGCTCATTATTGGCTCTGTTCTGCACAAGGCGGCGGTCAAAATCACATTTGAACTTGATCACCTGCGTGGGCGACACCTAACAGCCTGTGGAAGCACCTAACCGTTTTTTTATTCCGACGCTGGTGGCCTTTGGAACTCGAAGCGCTTTACGGAGTTCGACTCGAGACTGCTTTCTGACCCAAAAACTCTTAATTTCATCACCCATACTCCAAATAAAATAATTTGAGATGTTATAAACTTTATAAACTTGAAACTAAACATCTATAAAATAATTCTAACATCTCAAACAACTTTAACAATCAAATTAAGAACTCAAATTCCATGTTCATGTTCTATTTTCATATTTTGACATACTTAGCGAAATCAATGATCACCACGAATTCGATTCTCAACCATTTTGATTCATACAAGTTGTGTTGTTTTCGTATCTCAGAGTACTACCATAAATCATCATCAATTTGAGATTTTGAACATGGATTCATAACTAATTTTGAGTCTAAAACAGGCTATAATATACATATTACAACCAAAAGTCTAATTTTTTTATTTAACACATTTACACAAATTTGATTACTTCAAAATCATTTATAGAAGATATATAACAAATCATATTTACCTAAAAAACATATATAACCTAACTCTCATCAAATCATTCAACCAAATAAATTTACAGTGAAGAATTTTGGGAAAATATAACTAAGAGATTTAGAGTTAGTTTATTACCTTTGATTACTTCTTATACTAGATAGATGATGAATATTTGCCAATTTAGCCTTCTTTCTCCTCCTTGATTCTCAGACCTTCTTCTCCAATTCTCAGAGAATTCTCTCACTTTCTCAATTTCTTTCTCAAGCTTAAGGAAAATTGAGCGTATGAATAAACTGAACATAACTTAACGCTCAATTGAGTTGGCCGGTTACAAAAATAAAAGTCTCAACTGTTAAAAATATGGACAGTCTAAACCATGTTTGGCTAAACTCAATTAACCCATCTTTATTTATTTTAAATAATTCTCTTATTATATGATACACATGTGTCACACATAGTTTAATTAAATTATTTAGCCAATACAACTACAATTTCATTTAACCAATTATTAGCCCTCTAATTTAATTATTTAATTAAATTAGAATGTTACCATGATATTAGCATAATAAAATACACGCCAAAATATTAATCAACTCACATAATTTAATCAATATAACCACATTTAAATAAATTATTCTATAATAATTTACATTTAATATTTATTTTATTTAATTAATATTCAAACTAAAATATTTACTTTATTCAATAACTATTTTTAATTACTTTACAAAATTACAATATATCGTTACAGGGAATAAAATGGGATATGAATGGTGTAAAATGGAACTAAAACATGTCCTGAGTAATTTAAAATCATGATATAGCAGTTATGGATTATAATAGAAAGTTTGATTTATGGAAATCCAAGCTCTGTAGATAACAGACCATATCTGCGTCTGAAGCCGAAGTGGCGTGACTGCGTCACTTCCCGAGTCTATACCAGCGCGACCGCACTGGTCACCAAAAAAGCCAAGATTTTTTTTTCATGATTTGAGCTTTTGGACAGGTGTAGCCAAGTCTTTTATGTTCAAAAATGTATTACAATTAGTGTCCATCATAATTAAGTAAGGAATAAGTGATTTTAGTATGATCCAATATAACATTTCAAATGAAAACTAAAATAATTTGAAAACTAAACTTAGAAGACCTATATTGATTCCAAGTACTTAAAATCATATGTATTGATGATATAAGGAGCCTAGCATGTCCGCATTGAATTGTTTAAAGAAAAACTCAATTTTGAGTTTAGTAGGGAGTAGCACGGTCGCGCCACTCCCAGGTTTAAATGCAGCGCGCCCACGCCGTGCTGTAGAATATTCAAGAAAATTTTGTTTTAGGTCTGAAGTTTGAGGCATGATGATAGTATGGATCTTTAAAGCCTTAAAAAGCATGTAATTCAGAGTTTATACTAACTATTCATAAGTCGGTTATGACAATTAAAACTTATTATGAGATTATCGAAACTAAAACAACTATTATGAAAGAGCAAGACTAAGAGTCAATGTAATCTAATTGATTTCATTGATTATGTGTAACTGATGCATGTGTATATGAACTTATAAAGTAATGTAGGATAAACGCAAAGCAGTTAAGCTGTAGTTGGTAATCAACAAACCATTCAAGTCTTTTAGTTCATATGTTCTATTTGAACTTGATATTGTTTAATTATAAAATTACTGCAAGGAGTATATATGTTGAATTATGTATGATGCTCGATATATTTGTGAAAGTCAATTTATGACTAAGTTGATTAAGTTATGACACTCAGTCTTTACATGATATATGAAATGCAACATGTATGAAATGTATAGTAAAATGTTTATGATATATGAACTGAGCATAGAATTATGTGTTACGTGATGCATAAAAATTGTTTGACTTGTTGAGCTGTTGAGCTCAATCTTGCAAAAATAACCTTTTTGCAGGATAAGGATACAATATGATATTATCTGCTATCTGAATGGTAAGGATCAGAAGACATGCAAGAAAATAAACTTTCTTATTTTGAACCATACTAAGGGTTTTCAATGTTTGTAGTTGACAGTTTATAATGTGTATTTAATGTCAGGTTGTGAATATTGAATTATTCGATATATTAATTAGACCAGTCTAACAGAGCCACCAAAAAGCTTTATTGAGATAGTTTTTAGACCAAGCATTAACAAGTTATTCACTCCAAAATAATTTTCAGATCCAATTTAACTTGACCAATTTATTTAAACTACTTCAATATACATATATATAGCCTTCCTTGATAATAGCTTTGCCCAATTCTTTCTTTTTAAGATAAACAACTCTAAGAGGAATATTATCAAACATGATATGGACATTAGTTTTATGGACAAATTTCACCAACTTATATGCTTCCTTTAAATCATATTTTCCTACCTTATTAATTACTCCGCACAACAACAACTAATCTCCTTACTATTCACAATCCAATCAACAGTTTATTCACAACATAATTTATCCTAGAGAACATTTAATTTCCAATTTCAAATGAAATACTAAAAACATAACACTAACATTGTAAAAACTTAGTTTTGTTGAAACATTAGCTTAATTAATCAACTTATAAACCTCCTTCACTACTGCTGTTCCAACTATATTCCTAATTCAGCCCATTAATTTTTCTTATTTTTCGAAATCAAAAAAGTTTTAGCAAGCCTTTATGTGTTATGGTGCTTAACAAATAAAGAGCAGAGAGGAAGAAAATAAGTTTGGGACGAATGAAATTTACTTAAGCTCGACAAATTTAGAGAGGACAGGAGATGAAATGGAACGGAGTAGACTCTATCCTTCTAAAGCTATGCTTAGTGAACTGATAATACCCAATTTTACAAACAGCTCATGCTAATTTTAGCCGAGTCATTCTAATATTTACTTAAGGCAAGCCACCTCTTGCTTTCATTCCTAATTCGGCTAAAATAATTGATTTCATTCACTTTTTTTATCCCAATTAAGATTTAACATGTATTCTCAGCATATAGTTACTAATATATGTTAGAATTTGATCTTAAATTGAAATGGTTATCATTAATTATTTGAAATGATTACACAAATTAATGTGTTCTACTCCATGAGTAGATTAAATTAAGTATTTAGAAGCTCAAATTCATGAAATAATGAATGAGAAATTAACTCTCAAAAATCACCCTTGGAAATTGGAAATGATAATAAATATTTGTGGAAATCTAAGTCCCACATCGGTTAAGAACTAAATATTAAATGAGTTTATATACATTAAAGTTGCTCTCAAGTTTGGTCCTTAAGGGGCACCCCACTTTTATGTAAAGGAGAGAACCTAGCCAAGGTTTGGTTCAAACCCAAACGCATTCATTCTTGGCGACAATGTGGCTCTGAGGTGCAGGTCCTTGTATATAATTTTTTTGACAAAATTTATTTAAAAATTATTTAATTTAGTTCTATTATCAAAAGTATGTCGTTTTGATAAACAGTATTTATTATTATACTACGTCGTTTTGGGAAGAGTTACCTGTCGAACAGACGCGTCTAAACTGCGTCGTTTTGGGAAAGACTATCTGCCTCAACAGACGCTCCAAAACTACGTCGTTTTTGCCTGAACGGACGCGCCTGTTTTGTTAAGCCTTAAACTACGTCGCTTTTGTTCTGCTAAGCCTAAAACTATGTCATTTTTTGTCCAAACGGACGTGCTTTTTTTTGTTAAGCCTTAAAATTACGTCGTTTCGGCTAAAACAGTGCCTTTTCAAGGGGTTAACTCCCTCTGATCAGTCACTAACCCCTCCTATAAATAGATAGGGGGTGCAGCCACTTCGATCATTTAATTCAAGCATTCAAGCATTATCAGTCTAGTTTCTAGTATTCATTTCATAGACGTTCATTTTAGAGAGATAGTTCTAGGCATTATAATTTTGGTTCGTTGAATATACTATTTGGAGTGCTACTATAGTATATATTGTCATTGTATCCTAGGAGACAAGTGATATCAACTCTGAGCACCATACGGAGTGCATAATTGTCTTAAGAACATAGTATCAAGTACTAGCCTTGATACATAATATCACATAATTGTCTTAAGAATATATTTCATATATATATATATATATATATATATATATATATATAGTTCCCATTCAGCTTTACTAATAATATATACTCTACAGATACAATACATAATATACATTACCTATATTATCTAAATAATCAATTAAATAACCTATTCAAAATTTATAATTCAATTTCCTTGTTTCTTTCCATAATTTGTAATTTAACACTTTAATTACTAAATACCATATATACATATCAAGTAATTCACTTGGGATAATTATAATACAAAAAAAAACATTCACATCAATCTAATCTCCTTTCTTATATAGTTAAACAATTGTTTATTTAATTATTTAACTATTAAGTTACTTAATAAACTTAATATTTCATTTATATTTTCTGTAAAATGATTAACTATTATAAGTTAACCTCTTTCTTATATTTTCATTTTTAATTTCATCACTTAATGATTTCATATAACACATATATAACGATATTTAACTATCATAAAACATATTTTTGTGTTAGAATATGTGATTAGGAGTAATCTTCTCCTATAATAATGGAGTGATTATCCCCCCTAATATCAGGATAGAATCGTGCAATTATGATCATTCAAATATAGCAATAGAATATCTTGTTGTAACAGTAGCATAAGTTTAGCAATATACTCTTGTATATATATCTGCTACATTGATGAATAACAATATAAAAAAATTCTATTCTCTTTGTGTTTTATCATGGTATCAAAGCCAACTCCGTTTTTCCTTTATCTATCCTAGGAACCGGAGGTTGTTCTTTGTGTTTTTTTTCTGATCATAATTCTTTCCTACCCACTCATCATGACTACTCCTACCATTGATGATGGTGTTGTTGCCGGGAATGCAAAAACTAATTCCCTAGCTTTACCAGCACTACATATGCAAGACGTCTCTTCTTCGCTTACTCAAGAGAAACTTGATGGCACCAATTATGTGGAATGGGCTTTGAATGCACAAAATAAAATTTGCGGTCGAAAGCGTTGGGGATTTATTTCAGGTTCAAAGGTTGCACCTGAAAATACCAATTCTGAAGAATATGAAGCATGGGAAAATGAAAAATGCATGATCAAATCCTGGTTACTCGATGCGATGAACAAAGACATCAGATCTATTTTCTTGCGACTGTCCACAGCAAATGAAATTTGGGATATGGCTAAGCAAACATACTCAGTCAGTCAAGATGCCTCAAAATCATATCAGTTATACTATGAGGTAATCTATGTTCGTCAAAATGGTGGTTCTATTATTTCTTATAGGGGAAAATTACAAAAACTTTAGCAGGAGATTGATGCTATAGATGATTGTGAAATGAAGTGCAAAGCTGACATTGAGATATATACCACTAAGGTTAATTCTCAACGTGTTTATATTTTCTTGGCTAGTTTGGACTCATCACTGGATGGGGTTCGTGGACGGGTACTTGCCACTTTACCTCTTCCAAATCTTCAAGTTCCTTATGCTATGGTTTGTGCTGAGGAAAATCGTCAAGATGCTATGATGGGCGGAATATCTACTGATGGTACTGCTATGGCTACTAAAAGGATTAATCCATGGCAAGACCATAAGAAAGGGACACGCAAATGTACTTACTGTAATGGTGATAACCATGTTGTTGATACGTGCTTCAAACTTCATGGTTATCCCGAGTGACATCCTAAAGGAAAGAAAACTTCTGCTAACACTTCTCTACAACAACAACAAGTGTCATCTTCTCTGAGGAGATTAGTTGCATAAACCCGGGTATGACTAAATCTTGCCCTTAGCTCTCTTTCATGTACTAAAAATAGTGGTTTGGATAATTGACACGGGTGCAAATGATCATATGACTTGTGGTTCTTCAAAATTTAGCTTTTTATCCCCTTCACATTCTAGCTTAGCTATTACTAATGCCAATGGTGTGTCATCCCTTGTTACTAGTGTTGGTAATGTTCCTTTATCCTCCACTTTATCTCTCTCTAATGTACTATATGTTCCATCCCTTACATGTAATCTGCTTTCCATTAGTCAGATAACCATGCAAGGCCCTTAACTGTGTGGCTCTGTTTTATCCTACTCATTATATTTTTCAGCACATATATACCAAGGAGAGGATTGGCAGTGGTAGACAATGAGGAGGATTGTACTATCTAGAGGGTGGAACATCATCACAAGTTTACCATAGTCTAACACATATGAAGAGTACAAATCAATCGGCCAATATCGCAGAAATTTTGTTGTGGCATAAAAGGCTTGGTCATCCATCATTTGGATATCTTAGACGATTATTTCCATCTTTATTTGCTAATTGTAACCTTTCATACTTCATTTGTGAGACATGTGTTATGGCTATAAGTCATCGAGATGTATTTCCTATGTCTTCTAATAAAGTTGCTACACCGTTTTCATTAGTACATCCGGATGTATATGGGGTCCCTCCCCAGTTTCCACAAATAATGGAATGAAATGGTTTGTTACCTTTGTGGATGATTGTACTCGAATGACTTTGGTATACTTGCTAAAACATAAGAGTGATGTTTGTTCAGTTTTTCGTCTCTTTTATCAAATGGTACTCACCCAATTTGACAAATCTATTAAAGTGGTACGTTCAGATAATGGATGTGAATATTTCAAGAGAGAGTTAATGATTTTTTACATTCAAAAGGTATCATTCATCAAACATCATGCCGAGACTCCTCAACAAAATGGAGTAGTAGAGTGGAAAAATCGACAATTACTTGAGGTCATCCGGTCACTAATAATTGAAAGTAGTGTGCTACTTACTTGTGGGGAGAGGCTCTCGATTCAATTTGTTTATGTGATTAATCGTACACCCTCTAGTACCATATCCTTTCAACGACAGCTTGATGTCCTTGCTAATCATTGCATGCTTAGATCGTTTGGTTAAATTGATGCCTCGTATCTTTGGATGTGTATCTTATGTACACCTTTCACCTCAACATCGAACGAATTTTGAGTCAAAAGCTTTACAATGTGTCTTTTTTGGTTATGGGTCTACTCAAAAAGGTTATAAATGCTATTATTCGGAGACTCGTCGGTTCTATACCTCTATGGATGTTATCTTTGATGAGTCAAAATTTTATTACTCTCTTCCAGATTTAAAGCCTACATGTCCTGAAGATGTTCGATAATTTGCAAGTCATGATGATGTCTTGTGTTTTGAGCTAAAATTAGCAACTCTACCCACTAGTGGACCGTTGGACGAGGACACCTCTACTATAGACACATCCATGGTAATACCTACAGTTCCTGATTCTTGTCCACAGGACTCTAATAATCATTGTGAAAATTCTCAACAACCTCTTGATAGTACATTACCTCCTAATTCACCGGCCAACTCTTCTCCAGAGTCATCACAAAAAACAACCCTACAGGTACAACCCAAAAATTCTTCTAGAATTAGTTTGCCATCTAACCTTGTTCATCATGCACTTCCACCACGATCTACCCGTGGGATTCCAGCTGCTAAATATGAACCCGATCCAAAAGCCAAAGTGAAATACCCAATAAGTAATCATATCTTATCTCACAAGTTGTTTGCTTCATATGCATCTTATATGTGTAAATTATCCTCTATCTCTATTCCTAGTACATTACAGGAAGCTTTGGCAGATCCTCATTGGACTGCAACTATGGTAGAGGAAATGGAGGCTCTAAAAAGAAATGGTACATGGGATCTTGTTATCCTTCCAATAGGAAAAAAAACTGTAGGATGTCGATGGGTCTTTGCTGTCAAAAACAATGCAGATGGAACTATTGAAAGATACAAGGCGAGACTTGTCGCCAAAGGGTACACGCAATCTTATGGGATTGATTATCAAGAAACTTTTGCTCCAGTTGCTAAACTCAATACTGTGATAGTTCTTTTGTCTTTAGCGGCTAATAAAGATTGGCCTTTACTTCAATTCGATGTCAAAAATGCATTCCTGCATGGAAACCTTACAGAAGATGTGTATATGGATCCACCTCCTGGTATTTCAGAATATGAAGGTATCACTCGAGTTTGCAAACTCAAGAAGGCTTTGTATAGCTTGAAACAATCTCCTAAAGCTTGGTTTGGTATAGATTTACTCAAGTCATCAAAAGTTTGGTTATACTCAAAGCCCTTTGGATCATACCTTGTTTATAAAGCATAACATGGGTAAACTCACTACCTTAATTATATATGTTGATGATATGGTAGTAACAGGTGATGATGCTGAGGAAATTCAGTGCTTACAACAATATTTGGCAACCGAATTTGAAATGAAAAATCTTGGAGATCTTAAATATTTCCTCAAGATTGAGATAGCTCGATCCAAGCATGGTTTATTTATGTCACAACGTAAATATACTCTCGATTTATTGACTGAAACAGGGATGCTTGGATGTAAATCAGTTGATAATCCAATGGAGCAAAATCATAAGCTTTTTCAATGTTCTCATGCTAGTTCTACAGATAAAGGGAGATATCAGAGACTTGTGGGAAAATTAATTTATTTATCCCACACTCGACCAAACATTGTTTATGCTGTGAGTGTGGTAAGTCAATTTATGCATGATCCGCGTAAACCTCACATGGATGCTGTAGAACGGATTTTGCGATATTTAAAATCTTCTTCAGGCAAAGGTCTATTATTCTCCAAACATGGACACTTAGATGTTGAAGGGTATACTGATGTTGATTGGGCTGGTTCAGCTGACGACCGGCGTTCTACATCCGGTTATTTCACTTATGTAGGTGGCAATCTTGTGACTTGGAGAAGTAAAAAACAGTTTGTGGTGTCTAGATCAAGTGCTGAAGATGAATATCGAGGAATGGCAATTGGAGTATGCGAATTATTGTGGTTAGAAAACTTGATGAATCAAAGAATTGCAATGAATCTTTGTGATAATACATCAGCTATAGAGATTGCCCATAATCTTGTTCAACATGATAGGACAAAGCATGTAGAAGTTGATAGACATTTCATCAAAGAGAAGCTTGAAGCCAACATTATCCATTTTCCTTTTGTAAAGTCAGAATTTCAACTTGCTGATGTTCTTACAAAAGCAGTATCCAACAAAGTGTTTACAAGTTGTCTTGGCAAGCTGAGCATGTGTTACATCCATGCACCACCTTGAGGAGGGATGTTAGAATATGTGATTAGGAGTAATCTTCTCCTATAATAATGGAGTGATTATCCCCCCTAATATAAGGATAGAATCGTGCAATTATGATCATTCAAATAAAGCAATAGAATATCTTGTTGTAACAGTAACATAAGTTTAGCAATATATTCTTGTATATATATACTCTATATACATTGATGAATAACAATATCGAAAAATTCTATTCTCTTTGTGTTTTATCATTTTGTAATAAAATTTGTTTTATTCACAAATATGCACTGCTTCAATATTCTCGGATATCATATTATTCATGTTTCAAATAATTTCATAATATCAATAATTCTACATATCTCATATGATGACATTTAATCACAACTCTTTGATATAATTTGAAAAGATATTTTATTAAATTCTTATTTTAATTTTTTGTGAAATTCGGGTTATCACACATTTTTCCAACTAAGCTCAAGTGTTAAACGAACTTGATTCTAGTTTAAACGAGTCAAATTAAACTTATTCGCAACATCTAAATTTGTTTACAACTATATCAACTTTTGTTGACCTCTTTAAATTTTGAATGCTACTTGAAAATATTATAAAATTTGAATGCAAACTTTTTTTTATCTTACCTAATATTTTTTTAATTTTTTTCACGTAATTTTCAATTTTATTCAATGTTACGACAAAGATTTTAAGACATTTCACAATAATATTTTTTTCTAATTATTCCGAGATCCTATTTCAAGATCATATTCAAATATTATGTATTTAAATATTTCAAATATTCAAATGTATATTTATAATTATATTAAAAATATTTTGAAATTTAATTTTGATAAACATCTTAATTCTCGTGCCATAGTTTGAGAAGATTAAAAGCTCAATACAATGTCAGTAACACACGCGCATCTTAATATTATGAAATGTCACTAATGAAGTATTTATGGTGGACTAAATTATTTTTATTTTAATTATGTGTCATAATTTTAACACAAATTATGCATAAAAAGTCATATACACAATATGGAGAAAAAAGTAATATACACTATGATCAGAAAGCTTCATTAATTGTCCGATCTGAGATTTATATCCTCAACCGGATCCTCTCTTACATTAACCGGGAAATCTTTTTAGTATATATCCAATTGCATAACGACAAAACCATTCCTGCAAATACAGAGACCATGCATGATAATCATTATGCTAATATCTCGTTGACGGATTTTTTGTTGGACGGAGAGTAATTTGTTTTGAAGACATGTATGCTATAAGTTTATAACATAATTATCATCAACTATATATGCAAATATGTATAGAAATAGAGCACTAAGAACACATACCAAAAACTTGAACAACAACTAGGAATCCAATGTTGCTTGAAGCCATATTGCTGCCTTATTGCTTCTGTTAAATAGGATGAGTTTTGGTCATTTTGTAGGCAATATAAAGAACGTGTGAATGAATTTTTATAAGTATTTGTAACATATATAGAAAAAAATTTATCATTATATAAAAAATTAAGTTACTAATAATAGTACATATAGTTGGTTTTAGTTTTGATTTACAAAGAACTAAAACCACATTATCTATTTTTAATATGGGTTGTGTGGGTTGGAACCATATATTATAGACTAAAAATAAGTCAACCCATATTTTGAATTTCAAACTTACAGTTATTATGATCCAATTAAATAAATTATTTATCATATTTAATTATTTTATATTCCTTCACATTTTATCTCTAGTGTTTTATGCATTCTTTCTCTCTAAAATTTTTTATACACTCCATCTAAAATTTTTAGATTTTCTCCCTCAAAATTTTTAGTATCTCTAATGTTCTTTAAACTCTCTCAAATCTGTAACATTTTCCTCTCTAAAATGTGATTACATTTTCTCTCTAAATTTTGATTAAATTTTCTCTCTCTAAAATCTGTCTCTCTCAAATAGAAAGAATGAAAACAAAGTTTTGAGGCTCAAAAGTCAAAACCAATATGCTTATAATTCTGCACTAAATATGAAAAATTTGATCAAATTTTTGTTTTTCAAGCTAAAATATTTTTATTTTCTCTGTATTCAACAAAGTCAAAATTTTGTTTAGGATTTGTCAATAGTTTATATATATATATATATATATATATATATATATAATCCTATGATCCTCCTCACATGAGGTATGTGTGCTCTTTCTTTCTCTCTGTCTGTCTCCATATTGTTCTACCATTTCCAAATCTGTGTGCAAGTAAATTAAGCATGGCGCCTCTTGCTGTGAAGACGATATGGGTCAATAAAATAAAAATTGGTCAAAATCAGTTAACTGGTTTGGACCTTTTTATTATTTGAAAAATATAGGTTTAAACTTTAATCAACTTAAAATTTAAAGTAGTTAATCAATTCAAATAGTTCTAATAAATATAGGTTGACCTATCAATTTATAAATCAAATTACAATATCTACATATATATATATATATATATATATATATATATATATATATATAAATTAAGTTAATAACAATAGTAATTTCGGTTAGTATAATACGTTCAATTAGTCAAGTCTAAATGACCTTGAGTTTGTCGAAGTCTATTTAGTCGTTAACTTTAATTTATATAGTTGGAGTGCCGGTCGTTGGTGGTATTTAGTAAAAGTAAACTCTCGGGTCGCTTTAATTAAATCGTCCACGAGATTATACAAGCCACGCATAGTTCTTTGTCAAAGTAGTAGTATGTAGTAAGTCCTTTGGAGGAAGAAAATCAAATTTTTTTTTGGGTCGAGACATAATACGGAAAGTTTGTGAACAGAATCATCCTGCATATATATATATATATATATATATATATATATATATGTGTGTGTGTGTGTGTACTATCATTTTCTAATAAAGAATTTGGTAAATACCATATATTATATTTAAAAGGCTTGATTTGGTCAAAGTCATTGAGTTGAGACTTTTATTGTATTTGATGTGAAACATTTCAAGGCAAAAAAGTTTGCATTCTTTATGTAGTATTTAAATATATATATATGGCAATAAATTAAATATACTCCATCTGTCTCAGAGAAAATATTATTGATTAATTTTGTGTTTGTTTAATATCAAAATCAGTATTAAGAAACACATGATTGAATAGATACTTTGTATTACTTTACAAGAGTTTTAAGAATTAATAAAACTACTTATATTAGATTTCATTTATCTATTGATATCCCGATGGAAAATTCTGTGATTATTTTTGAGTAATTTTACAAGTGTTCTTTGAAGTTAAAGAGGAGGGTGTGCACATCTAACTTACTTATACATGATTTTGATATCATCTTAGGTGTAGATTGGCTGAGCAAGCATCGAGCCAGTATTGATTGTCAGGCGAGGAAGATTATTTTTGGAACTTTAGAGGCTCCATAATTCGAGTTTCAGTGTTTCAAGTCGAATGGTGTTGTAAAGTTGATTATCAGCTTTGAAGGCGAACAAAATAATTGCTCAGGGATGTGATTATTATTAGATTTATTTGAAGGATACCTTGAGGGATGAGCCCCAACTTGAAGACAATCTAGTTGTGCGGGAATTTTTTGAGGTATTTTTAAAGATCATTTAGGATTACCACCGTCAAGGGAAGTTGAATTTACCATGGAGCTCATTCTTGGAGCGGAACTTATCTCTAAGGAACCCTATAGGATGGCACCATTAGAGTTGCAGGAGTTGAAGGAATAATTGCAGGTGTTGTTAGATCGTGGATTTATTAGACCGAGCGTATCGCCATGGGGAACTTCGGTCTTGTTTGTGAAGAAGAATGATGAATCTATAAGGTTGTGTATAGATTATAGGGAGCTAAATCGGATCACTATCAGGAACAGATATTCATTGCCACGGATTGATGACCTTTTTAATCAGCTCCAAGGGGCAAAGTTCTTCTCAAAGATAGATTTGAGGTTAGGGTACAATCAGTTGAGGGTGAGGGATGAAGACATTCCTAAAACGATTTTTCATATATACTCGGTATAAGCACTATGAGTTTTGGTGATGTCATTTGGGGTGACTAACGCTCCCACGGTGATCATGGATTTGATGAATCGGGTGTTTTTAACGAGTGCTTGGACCAATTTGTCCTTTGTCTTCATTGATGACATTTTGGTGTATTACAAGTTTAAGGAGGAGCATGAAGAGCATCTTCATACTATTTTGTGGAGTTCTGCAGAAGAACAAGTTATATGTTAAGTTCTCTAAGTGCTAGTTTTGGCTAGAACGGTGTAGCATTTTGGGACACGCCGTGTCTCTAGAAGGCATTAAGGTGGGTCTTCTGCGAAGGTTGAGGTTATCTTTAATTGGTAAGAGACCCCACGAGAATCAAATTAGGAGTTTCTTGGGCTTGACGGAAACTACAGGCTATTTGTGGAAAGTTTCTCTTTGTTAACTTTGTTATTAACTGAGTTGATTGAGAAAGGACACAAAGTTTGTATGGAATGAGGAGCATGAAAATAGTTTTGAGGAACTTAAAAATGTTAGGTTTGTAATATTCATAACGCAATCAAATTGCATAAAAAGTAGCGGAAGCGTGTAAAAATCAGAGTTTAAAATTTTACAAACCATATACCCGGATCATCCTTTATGCATAATTATTAATTAAACGAAAAGATAAAGAATAAATCATACCCTTGAAGATCGAGCTTCCTCAGGTACAAGTTCACCTCCAAATCCTTTCGCGTTCAATCTTGAATCCACCGGGTTTGGTTCCTTCCTTTGATCAACGTTAGCCACCCAAATGTTTGGCCTCTAGAGGTGATCCACCAAGGAAGAATAAAATTCAAGAAGATGGGTGTTATGGCTAACCCTAGTTTTCTATCTCTATAGAAAAGGCATACTTCCAACAACTTGGAATTATTTCGTACTTTGTTAAAGTCAACAACCCATTTACACCCATAATAAGACTCCTCTTATTTATAGATGTGGGCAACCCACCTTAACAATTAAGGAATTGGGTTTTAATTAATTAAGCTCCCTAATCTTATTAGGGATAATTAATTAAACTCCTTTAACTAATTTTCCTTCCTAATCCAATTAGGAATAAATGAGAGTACTTATATTAAATTAATTCCTAAACTCTTTTTTAGAAATTAAAATAATAATAATTGTAATAATATTAATAAGACTCCTCTTATTAATTTATATTTAATATTTCTAAAATATTAAATAATAAATATTAAGCTATTTAATTTATTCTATCACCATAGATTAAATTAAATATACATAACATATTATTACGATTATGCCATTTACTTCTTAAATAATTATTCTTCTTCTTTTTATGGTGTGACCCTTTAGGTTCTCCATATTAAACCTAGGTTGTGAATAAATCAATTAGAACAATTCTAATCTTATTTAAATAAATAAATTAAACAATTAATTTATTTAAATAAATAATATTTATTCTACAATAGGGATAAGCCTCCCTAGCGATCAACGACTTTCCGGATAATATAGATTTCAACATTAATCATTAAAGAACCTTTGAGTAAATAGTTACTGCATCTGATTCAATCTTTCCACCATACTGATGTCCCAATTAAATATAAGATATGGAATTACTTGTCAAGTCTTATTTTATTTAATTATATGTATTTCGATCCTTAAATGCACAACTCCAAATAATGCAAATTAGAAACTCCTTTCTAATTTCATTCTGCCTTAACAAGGACTCTTTGGGTTGTCATTTATCGAATCACATAGAACATTTCTCTTCTTTTATTAGAAGTGGTAGATTCTTTATTGATCATACATTATCTCCATGTACAACTTATTATACCCAAGCATACCCTTTGATATACCCTAAGGGTCTTAAGGAATAAGTCAAAGTATAACTCATCATACACAAGATACTATGATGATCTCAAGTCCAAGGATTACTTGCACTACTATCACTACAGGAATTCCTATTGACAGCAAATAAAACTCCATTAGGTATTCCTTAGCGAGCCACGTTCAAAGTGAACTTATTCTCTAATAAGCACCTACATACTTGCTTTAGTGTCTCCACACAAATGATCATGAGATCAATCATCCTCATCCAATGAGCAAGCACGTATGTACCCGATCTATCCTGGATTCACTAATCCCCAATTTAGTAATCCAACGATTGGGAACTATTTTAGTTTTAAGCTTTCTAAGAATTTAGATCTCATTAGAATGATCATCATCATTATTCTAAAAGCATTGCTTAAAACTATGGGTTTATCACATATTATAAAACAACATCATGTAGATAATTAAAAGCCTTTAATAAATTAATACCTTTTATTAATAAATGAATAAGATTGTTACAAAGTATATGCTTTATCATCAAACATGATTGGCTTGTGTGCATACTACTTTCAATCTCCCACTTGCACTAAAGCCAATCGTCATGGTATCTTATACTCTTCTTCTCTAAGTGACGATTATCCTGGCATTGTTGGATAAGCTTTAGTTAATGGATATGTAATGTTGTTCTTGAGAGTCCACTATCTCTATAGTGATTTCCCATCTTTCAATGATTCTAATAATCAAATGAAAGTGCCACAACACATGTTTAGATCCAAGATGAGACTTAGGAACTATTCCTAGTTACGTAATGAACTTTTAATCCAAACATTCAACTTGCGACTTCATTTATAGCTATATACTTTGTCTTTATTACTAAACCGGAACTCTTTCTTTGTTTGGAACCTTTCCAATTCAACGCACCACCTTGCTCAAGATAACGCTTTACCTTAAAGTGGATTTTTCGTCATCTTGGTGCATCTGAAAAACTTGAGTCTGTTAAGCCCTCTAGTTTTAATTCGGACCCACCATGTGATCACATCCTTAGTCTTTGGTTAAGAACTTTAAGATGTTTTCAGCGACTCACAAAGTGAACTTCTCCGAATATGATGATCAACATCGGGTCTCGTACATTTCATTGCATACATGATTGTCACTCATGCGATCTCTCTTTTTTAGAGTCAGTGGGGACTATTAAGAGAGATACACTCCATAGCTCATCGACATGAGACATCTCTTGGAGTTTGCCATGCTAAACGACTTTAGCATCAAATGAATATACGTTCCTTGGGTTAAGTCGAGCATCCTCTTAAATCTATCTATATAGATTTATATCCCCAATTAAGATACTCTTCCAAATCATTCATGGAGGAATGTTTAGACAACTTTATCTTTACTGATTGTAGCATTGGTATGTCATTCCTTATCCGTAGTATATCAACATATAATATTAGGAATGTCACGACGCTCCCACTGACCCTTTTGTACACATTAGAAGTCTTACCTCATCGAATGTAACTGGATCATCATCTTCTATGATGCGTACCTCATCATCATCATCTATGATGAATCCATACCTCCTAGGTATCTTCGGTACTATTCCAGATTTACGATTCGGTTGTGGTACAATAGGTCTATCTACAGGTTCCTCTTATTTGACTTATAGTGTTTTGTGGTTCTTGAACTTTTCAAGATCTATTATCTTCCCACTAGCCCTTTTAATGATAAACACCTTTATCTTGGAAAGCGGCGTGTTTCAAATAACAAACACCTTTTGCTAAGTAGAATTATAGAACATATACCCTAAACTTACTTTAGGATGTCCCACAAATCAGTACATGTCAAATCTTGTCCCAAGCTTATCCTTTGAAACCTTTTCACATAAGTTGGACAACCCTTTATCTTAACATACTTAAGATTAGGAATCCTCCCATCCATAACTTTTATGGAGTCTTGGGGCCGGATTTTGATGTTACCATTTTTAGAGATATGTCAGTCCATTTCTAGGACATTATCCCGTAAGGATCTTTGAAATGTCGGTAAAATCATTATGGACCGTACCATGTCCAACAAGGTACGATTTTTCCTTTCAAATACATCAATCAATTATTGCGTATCAGGAGGCGTCCATTATGATAAAACCATTTAAGATGATCTAGAAACTTATTGCACAAGTATTTATTCCTTGATCCAATCAAAGAATCCTAATACTTTGCCAATTTGTTTCACTTCTGAATTCTTTGAACCTTTCAAATAATTCACACTTGTATTTCAACAAATACATACATTCAACTCTTTGAATGATCATCTCCTTTTCTTATACTAATTTGTTCAATATGCAAAATTATTTTCATGTAAGTCAGTATACAAAATTTATTAAGTAATATTCCGATTCTATACAAAACATTATTATTATAAATAGAACAACAATTGTTCTTAATTATAATACCAAAGATTTCATTGTCCAACAATAAAATGGAAATAATATTTTTAACAAGAACCGGAATACAATAACAACTTATCGACTTAATTGATTTGCCTGTAGGCGGTGCTAAACTATAAGTTTCTATAGCTAATGCAAAGACCTTTGCTTCATTTTTCACACATAGGATTACTTATCTTTGTTTAACTTTCTACTTACATTTGGTCCCTTCATAAATCTATATTTATGATAACCAAAACCCAGATCCAATACCCAAGTAGAACATCGACTTAAAGAAAAAATTTATTTCAACCATGAACAAAAAGCGTATTTATGGCAAAACTTCACTAAGCTTCTTTGGTTAGCCTCGTAAGATGCTTCTTGCAGTTTCTTTCCAAAGTCGGGCTTATTGCGGTGGAAGCAAACTCCTTTGCTATCCGTGTCGCTTTTGTTCTTATTATCCTTTGTTTATTCCTTTCTATTTACCTTCTTTGAATCGCTCTTCTTTTAGGAAGATCCTTTGGCCCCTACCAAGAAGACTTGATCTTTTGGTTGGAAAGTGACTCTCAACATTTTCAACATATTAAGCAAATCAATGAAAGTCGATATCTAGCTTGTTCATATGAAAATTCACAACAATTAATGAAAGGAGTCCTGGAGTGAGTGCAAAGATCAAATCTTGGCTCAACTCTCCATCCATGACAAAACCAGTTGTCCTAATTGATCAATCAAATTGATTATGTTAAGAACTTTTTATGCAGATCTTATAGTGTCAGCCACCATTCTAGATCGGAAGAGCTCCTTAGATATCGATATCTATCGGTCCTACTTTCCTCACCATCAACTACTTGATGTGCGGGAATATAGTAGAAGCATCCATAGTTTCATCTTGTGGTAAGCTCGTTACTCATAGATGCGAGCATGGTGCATTGAGCCAACGATGCATCATCTTGCCACTTTCTAAAAGTAGCAATCTCTTCCTCGGAGGCATTATGCGCAACCATTGCGAGGATAGGCGTATATGGACATAAGATAGCTTTTCAAATATGAGAACTATTCTCAAATTCCTTAACCAATCCGCTTAATTCAAATTCGATTAAATAGCATCTAATATGCTTCGCATGATGATAGTAATTTTAGACATTGTAAAATTACGTAAATGAATTTGTAATTAACAACATTTTAACATACATTCTTTTATTAATTACCAAAATAATTTAGGTCTTGTTTTAAATTGGTATCTCCCACTATTTTCTTCAAACTATATTACCTCACTTATATAGTTCGGCAAAATCTAATTAAAGATTTGCTTTAGTGAGAATAAGGATCCCATTTCAAATGTATATAGCCTTGTGGTGACACAACAAAAACTATATATAAATAAATAGGTAGACAACTTTTGTCAATTACATCAACTATCTGAACTCCTTGTATTTTGCCTCTTAGATTATTTTGATCAGTGGTGGCACATCCGAATCAAAATTATCCAAGTTAAGTCCAACCTAGCACTCCATATATTCAAAAAGAAAATATCATCCTTGTGGTGACACAACAAAACAATATTGTTCAATTTTCTTTATAAGCATCAAATGTGATAAATTAACATCTTAAATACTTAATACTTGCCTTGTGGTGACACAACAAACTCATATTAAATATTTAATACTCTATTAATTTTATCATGCTAGAAAGGCGACGTTCGATATTCCAAATATCTTTGAACGCTTAGGACTTAATATAAAAATTGAGGGGTTTGTTATTAATTTGTCTCATCTTGTTTAAGCAGCGCATTTATATATATATATAAAAATACGTCGTATTAATGAACATGCGAAGCATGTTTGCATAATATATAATATATATATATATAAGCATGCACATATAGAATACTATATTCTACCCGGATTGATTATGGACTTTTATTCTAGTTTGGTTCACTAGAGCCACCAAGTGAACCAAAAGGTCAAACCCCCAAAGGTGCGAGAAATAACATTTAAATATAACTATTACATTTAAACCCTACTCTATTACAAATCTGGGTCTTCAAGCTCCTTCGCTCCTTGATCTCCAATTTTTCAAAATAATTCTAATTATTCCTATTACAAAACTATTTTAAAATAAATAGAAACCTTGATCGCGGTAAGGGGAAGTACATAGGAGGAGATAGAATTTACATTAAGAAAAATTAGAGAAGGCGAGGTACTGTGAGACCCCATTTAATAAAACCCATACATTCATTACATCCAACTAAAATAAAATCCAATCACATCGTGGTCGATAGTCCATAATCAATCCCATTTATTATCATACACATCACCATATGCATCAATAAATAACATTTATCTCATGAATAATAAACATTTAATATATATATATTGATATCATTTAATGGGCAAATTTAGTTAGTATAAAATCTATTTTGAATAAAAATAAACTCCTTTATTTAAATCCAAATTTAAATCAAAATAAAACTATTTTATTTTAATTTATCCTATTTTGAATAAAATAAACAATTTTATTTTAATCAAAATCTTTAATCAAAATAAACTCCTTTATTTTAATTAATTATGGAATCCAATTCCATGTAATAAAAAAATCTCTAATTAAAATAAACTCTTTTATTTTAATTAATTATGGAATCCAATTCCATATAAAAAAAATATTAAAGGAAACACGGATATTCTTTCATATTCACAAATAAACTCCTTTATTTTGAATAATATGAAATCTTATTCCATATTTAAATAAACTCCTTTATTTAAGGAAACACGGATTTTCTTTCCTATTCACAAATAAACTCTTTTATTTTGAATAATATGAAATCTATTTCATATCTAAATAAACTCCTTTATTTAAGGAAAGATGAATTTATTTCCTATTCACAAATAAACTCCTTTATTTTGAATAATATGAAATCTATTTCATATCTAAATAAACTCCTTTATTTAAGGAAATTAAGCAATCCAATTTCAACTCCAATTAGTTAGCATGAAATCCAATTCCAACTCTAATTAGTTAGCATGAAATTTAATTTTAAAATTAAAATAAAACTATTATTTTAAAATTAAAATAAACTTTTTATTTAAAATTAAAATAAATCTTTTATTTTAATTATAAAATTATTAAGAATAATATATATATATATATATATATATATTAACCGTATATTAACCATATTCGGTATTAATATTATTATATATATATATATAATAATTCCTTGCAGTTTCTTTCCAAAAAAAATCCGTGCACTTTCAGTTTTTAAAAGATGACCAAGCTTCTCTTTAAAAAAAAAATGCACAGCTTTTTGACCGAATGATCATGTTTTTTTTTTTTTTTTAATAAATTTTATACAATAAAATTATGCCCAATTAAATTGTTCTAAACACATATCAATATACATATCAAATTTGAACAATTAATAATTTGTGATAAAGGTTTGGCTCTGATACCAATCGTTAGGTTTGTAATATTCATAACGCAATCAAATTGCATAAAAAAAGTGCTAAAAGCGTGTAAAATCGAGTTTAAAATTTTACAAACCATATACCCTTGATCATCCTTTATGCATAATTATTAATTAAACGAAAAGATAAAGAATAAATCATACCCTTGAAGATCGAGCTTCCTCGTGCAAGTTCACCCCAAATCTTTTCGCGTTCAATCTTGAATCCACCGGGTTTGGTTCCTTCCTTTGATCAACGTTAGCCACCCAAATGTTTGGCCTCTGTGAGGTGATCCACCAAGGAAGAATAAAATTCAAGAAGATGGGTGTTATGGCTAACCCTAGTTTTCTATCTCTATAGAAAAAGGCATACTTCCAACAACTTGGAATTATTTCGTACTTTGTTAAAAATCAACAACCCATTTACACCCATAATAAGACTCCTCTTATTTATAGATGTAGGCAAACCCAATTAACAATTAAGGAATTGGGTTTTTTTATTAATTAAGCTCCCTAATCTTATTAGGGATAATTAATTAAACTCCTTTAACTAATTTTCCTTCCTAATCCAATTAGGAATAAATGAGAATACTTATATTAAATTAATTCCTAAACTCTTTTTTAGAAATTAAAATAATAATAATTGTAATAATATTAATAAGACTCCTCTTATTAATTTATATTTAATATTTCTAAAATATTAAATAATAATATTAAGCTATTTAATTTATTCTATCACCATAGATTAAATTAAATATACATAACATATATTATTACGATTATGCCATTTACTTCTTAAATAATTATTCTTCCTTTTATGGTGTGACCCTTTAGGTTCTCCATATTAAACCTATTGTGAATAAATCAATTAGAACAATTTAATCTTATTTAAATAAATAAATTAAACAATTAATTTATTTAAATAAATAATATTTATTCTACAATAGGATAAGCCTCCCTAGCGATGATCAACGACTTTCCGGATAATATAGATTTCAACATTAATCATTAAAGAACCTTTGAGTAAATAGTTACCGTGACATTCAATCTTTCCACCATACAATGTCCCAATTAAATATAAGACATGGAATTACTATCAAGTCTTATTTTATTTAATTATATGTATTTCGATCCTTAAATGCACAACTCCAAATAATGCAAATTAGAAACTCCTTTCTAATTTCATTCTCGCCAACCCAGGACTACTTGGGTTGTCATTTATCGAATCACATAGAACATTTATCTTCTTTTATTAGAAGTGGTAGATTCTTTATCGATCATACATTATCTCCATGTACAACTTATTATACCCAAGCATACCCTTTGATATACCCTAAGGGTCTTAAGGAATAAGTCAAAGTATAACTCATCATACACAAGATACTATGATGATCTCAAGTCCAAGGATTACTTGCAGACTACTATCACTACAGAATTCCTATCGACAGCAAATAAAACTCCATTAGGTATTCCTTAGCGAGCCACGCTCAGCCGAACTTATTCTCTAATAAGCACCTACATACTTGCTTTAGTGTCTCCACACAAATGATCATGAGATCAATCATCCTCATCCAATGAAGCAAAGTTAACGTATGTACCAATCTATCCTGATTCACTAATCCCCAATTTAGTAATCCAACGATTGGGAACTATTTTAGTTTTAAGCTTTCTAAGAATTTAGATCTCATTAGAATGATCATCATCATTATTCTAAAAGCATTGCTTAAAACTATGGGTTTATCACATATTATAAAACAAAGATCATCATGTAGATAATTAAAAGCCTTTAATAAATTAATACCTTTTATTAATAAATGAATAAGATTGTTACAAAGTATATGCTTTATCATCAAACATGATTGGCTTGTGTGCATACTACTTTCAATCTCCCACTTGCACTAAAGCCAATCGTCATGGTATCTATATACTCTTCTTCTCTAAGTGACGATTATCCTGTTGTTGGATAAGCTTTAGTTAATGGATATGTAATGTTGTTCTTGAGAGTCCACTATCTCTATAGTGATTTCCCATCTTTCAATGATTCTAATAATCAAATGAAAGTGCCACAACACATGTTTAGATCCAAGATGAGACTTAGGAACTATTCCTAGTTACGTAATGAACTTTTAATCCAAACATTCAACTTGCAGACTTCATTTATAGCTATATACTTTGTCTTTATTACTAAACCAAAGAACTCTTTTGTGCTTGGAACCTTTCCAATTCAACGCACCACTTGCTTCAAGATAACGCTTTACCTTAAAGTGGATTTTTCTCGTCATCTTGGTCTGTCTTCAAAAACTTGAGTCTGTTAAGCCCTCTAGTTTTAATTCGGACCCACCATGTATATGATCACATCCTTAGTCTTTGGTTAAGAACTTTAAGATGTTTTTCACCGACTCACGAGTGAACTTCTCCGCAATATGATCGATCAACATCGTGTCTCGTACATTTCATTGCATACATGATTGTCACTCATGCGATCTCTCTTTTAGAGTCTGTGGGGACTATTAAGAGAGATACACTCCATAGCTCATCGACATGAGACATCTCTTGAGTTTGCCATGCTAAACGACTTTAGCATCAAATGAATATACGTTCTCGGGTTAAGTCGAGCATCCTCTTAAATCTATCTATATAGATTTATATCCCCAATTAAGATACTCTTCCAAATCATTCATGGAGGAATGTTTAGACAACTTTATCTTTACTCGATTGTAGCATTGGTATGTCATTCCTTATCCGTAGTATATCAACATATAATATTAGGAATGTCACGACGCCTCCCTAATCGACCTTTTGTACACATTAGAAGTCTTACCTCATCGAATGTAACCGGATCATCATCTTCTATGATCGTGCCTCATCATCATCATCCATGATGAATCCATACCTCCTAGGTATCTTCTGGTACTATTCCGCATTTACGATTCTTTGTGGTACAATAGGTCTATCTACGTGTTCCTCTTATTCGACTTATAGTGTTTTGTGGTTCTTGAACTTTTCAAGATCTATTATCTTCCCACTAGCCCTTTTAATGATAAACACCTTTATCTTAGAAGGCGTGTGTTCAGAACAAACACCTTTTGCTAAGTAGAATTATAGAACATATACCCTAAACTTACTTTAGGATGTCCCACAAATCACACACATGTCAAATCTTGTCCCAAGCTTATCCTTTGAAACCTTTTCACATAAGTTGACAACCCCTTATCTTAACATACTTAAGATTAGGAATCCTCCCTGTCCATAACTTTTATGGAGTCTTGGGGTCGGATTTTGAGGTTACCATTTTCGTAGATATGCAGCCATTTCTAGGACATTATCCCAGAAGGATACTGAAATGTCGGTAAAATCATTATGGACCGCACCATGTCCAACAAGGTACGATTTTTCCTTTCAAATACATCAATCAATTATTACGTGATCGAGGCGTCCATTATGATAAAACCATTTAAGATGATCTAGAAACTTATTGCACAAGTATTTATTCCTTGATCCAATCAAAGAATCTTAATACTTTGCCAATTTGTTTCACTTCAATTCTTTGAACCTTTCAAATAATTCACACTTGTATTTCAACAAATACATACATTCAACTCTTTGAATGATCATCTCCTTTTCTTATACTAATTTGTTCAATATGCAAAAATATTTTTCATGTAAGTCAAGTATACAAAATTTATTAAGTAATATTCCAGCCTATACAAAACATTATTATTATAAATAGAACAACAATTGTTCTTAATTATAATACCAAAGATTTCATTGTCCAACAATAAAATGGAAATAATATTTTTAACAAGAACCGAATACAATAACAACTTATCGACTTAATTGATTTGCCCGTAGCAAGTGCTAAACTATAAGTTTCTATAGCTAATGCAAACCTTTGCTTCATTTTTCACACATGGATTACTTATCTTTGTTTAACTTTCTACTGCTTTGGTCCCTTCATAAATCTATATTTATGATAACCAAAGTCGGTATCCAATACCCAAGTAGAACATCGACTTAAAGAAAAATTTATTTCAACCATGAACAAAAAATCGTATTATAACCAAACTTCACTAAGCTTCTTTGGTTAGCCTCGCAAGATGCTTCTTGCAGCTTTCTTTCCAAAGGTCTGTGCTTATTGCAAGGAAGCAAACTCCTTTGCTTTATCCATGACGCTTTTGTTCTTATTATCCTTTGTTTATTCCTTTCTATTTACCTTCTTTGAATCGTTCTTCTTTTCGTAAGATCCTTTGGCCCCTACCAAGAAGACTTGATCTTTCTTGGTTGGAAAGTGACTCTCAACATTTTTCAACATATTAAGCAAATCAACAAAGTCGATATCTAGCTTGTTCATATGAAAATTCACAACAATTGTGAAAGGAGTCCTGAGTGAGTGCAAGATCAAATCTTGGCTCAACTCTCCATCCATGACAAAACCAATTGTCCTAATTGATCAATCAAATTGATTATGTTAAGAACTTTTTATCTGCATCTTTATAGTGCCATTGGCCATTCTAGATCTAAAGAGCTCCTTAGATATCCGAGATATCTATCACCCCACTTTCCTCACCATCAACTACTTGATGTGCAGAATATAGTAGAAGCATCCATAGTTTCATCGCCGACAACAAGCTCGTTACTCATGGATGCGAGCATGATGCATTGAAGCTAACGATGCATCATCTTGCCACTTTCTAAAAGTAGCAATCTCTTCCTCGGAGGCATTATGCAAACTATTGCGAGGATAGGACGATATTAGGACATAAGATAGCTTTTCAAATATGAGAACTATTCTCAAATTCCTTAACCAATCCGCTTAATTCAAATTCGTTAATTTAGCATCTAATATGCTTCGCAGATGATAGTAATTTTAGACATTGTAAAATTCTCAGAAATGAATTTGTAATTAACAACATTTTAACATACATTCTTTTATTAATTACCAAAATAATTTAGGTCTTGTTTTAAATTGGTATCTCCCACTATTTTCTTCAAACTATATTACCCTCACTTATATAGTTCTAAGCAAAATCTAATTAAAGATTTGCTAGTGAGAATAAGGATCCCATTTCAAATGTATATAGCCTTGTGGTGACACAACAAACTATATATAAATAAATAGGTAGACAACTTTTGTCAATTACATCAACTATGCAACTCCTTGTATTTTGCCTCTTAGATTATTTTGATCAGTGGGTGGCACATCCGAATCAAAATTATCCAAGTTAAGTCCAACCTAGCACTCCATATATTCAAAAAGAAAAATATCATCCTTGTGGTGACACAACAAAACAATATTGTTCAATTTTCTTTATAAGCATCAAATGTGATAAATTAACATCTTAAATACTTAATACTTGCCTTGTGGTGACACAACAAACTCATATTAAATATTTAATACTCTATTAATTTTATCATGCTAGAAAGCTGACGCTCGATATTCCAAATATCTTTGAACGCTTTAGGACTTAATATAAAAATTGAGGGGTTTGTTATTAATTTGTCTCATCTTGTTTAGCGCATTACTTATATATATATATAAAATACGCGTCATATTAATGAACATGCGAAGCATGTTTGCATAATATATAATATATATATATATAAGCATGCACATATAGAATACTATATTCTACCCTTGATTGATTATGGACTTTTATTCTAGTTTGGTTCACTAGAGCCACCAAGTGAACCAAAAGGTCAAACCTTGGGGTGCAAGAAATAATATTTAAATATAACTATTACATTTAAACCCTGCCTCTATTACAAATCGGGTCTTCAAGCGCTTCCTTGCTCCTCGATCTCCAATTTTTCAAAATAATTCTAATTATTCCTATTACAAAACTATTTTAAAATAAATAGAAACCTCGATCGCTAAATAAGGGAAGTACATAGGAGGAGATAGAATTTACATTAAGAAAAATTAGAGAAGACGAGGCACGCAGTAATTCCATTTAATAAAACCCATACATTCATGCATCCAACTAAAATAAAATCCAATCACATCGGTCAATAAATCCATAATCAATCCCATTTATTATCATACACATCACCATACGCATCAATAAATAACATTTATCTCATGAATAATAAACATTTAATATATATATATTGATATCATTTAATGGGCAAATTTAGTTAGTATAAAATCTATTTTTGAATCAAAATAAACTCCTTTATTTAAATCCAAATTTAAATCAAAATAAAACTATTTTATTTTAATTTATCCAATTTTGAATAAAATAAACAATTTTATTTTAATCAAAATCTTTAATCAAAATAAACTCCTTTATTTTAATTAATTATGGAATCCAATTCCATGTAATAAAAAAAATCTTTAATTAAAATAAACTCTTTTATTTTAATTAATTATGGAATCCAATTCCATATAAAAAAAAATATTAAAGGAAACACGGATATATTTTTTCTATTATTCACAAATAAACTCCTTTATTTTTGAATAATATGAAATCTTATTTCATATTTAAATAAACTCCTTTATTTAAGAAAATTATGATTTTCTTTCCTATTCACAAATAAACTCTTTTATTTTGAATAATATGAAATCTTATTTCATATCTAAATAAACTCCTTTATTTAAGGAAAGATGAATTTACTTCCTATTCACAAATAAACTCCTTTATTTTGAATAATATGAAATCCAATTTCATATCTAAATAAACTCCTTTATTTTTAAAATTAAATAAATCCAATTTCAACTCCAATTAGTTAGCATGAAATTAAATTCCAACTTTTATTTTAAAATTAAAATAAAATTTTAATTTTAAAATTAAAATAAACTATTATTTTAAAATTAAAATAAACTTTTTATTTAAATTAAAATAAATCTTTATATTTTAATTATAAAATTATTGAATATAATATATATATATATATATATATATATATTAAATCCATATTATTAACCATATTATTGTATTAATATTATTATATATATATATATATATAATTCCTTGAGCTTTCTTTCCAAAAAAATCATCGCCCAATCATCGATTTAACTTTTATATTTTAAAAGATGAAAATCCAATATTCAATTCTTCTTTAATTAAAAAATAAAAATGCACATTTTTTTTTAGAATGATCATGTTTTTTTTTTTTTAATAAATTTTATACAATAAAATTATGCCCAATTAAATTGTTCTAAACACATATCAATATACATATCAAATTAAACAATTAATAATTCGCATAAAGGTTCGGCTCTCTCGATACCACTTTATTAGGTTTGTAATATTCATAACGCAATCAAATTGCATAAAAAGTAGCTGCGGGCGTGTAAAATCGAGTTTAAAATTTTACAAACCATATACCCGGATCATCCTTTATGCGATAATTATTAATTAAACGAAAAGATAAAGAATAAATCATACCCTTGAAGATCGAAACTTCCTCTGTGTACAAGTTCACCTCCAAATCCTTTTCGCTCAACTCTTGAATCCACCGGGTTTGGTTCCTTCCTTCGATCAACGTTAGCCACCCAAATGTTTGGCCTCTGAGGTGATCCACCAAGGAAGAATAAAATCAAGAAGATGGGTGTTATGGCTAACCCTAGTTTTCATCTCTATAGAAAAAGCGTACTTCCCAACAACTTGGAATTATTTAAGTACTTTGTTAAAAATCAACAACCCATTTACACCCATAATAAGACTCCTCTTATTTATAGATGTGGGCAACCCACCTTAACAATTAAGGAATTGGGTTTTTATTTAATTAAATTTTTAATTAATTAAGCTCCTAATCTTATTAGGATAATTAATTAAACTCCTTTAACTAATTTTCCTTCCTAATCCAATTAGAAATAAATGAGAGTACTTATATTAAATTAATTCCTAAACTCTTTTTAGAAATTAAAATAATAATAATTGTAATAATATTAATAAGACTCCTCTTATTAATTTATATTTAATATTTCTAAAATATTAAATAATAATATTAAGCTATTTAATTTATTCTATCACCATAGATTAAATTAAATATACATAACATATTATTACGATTATGCCATTAACTTCTTAAATAATTATTCTTCCTTTTATGGTGTGACCCTTTAGGTTCTCCATATTAAACCCAGGTTGTGAATAAATCAATTAGAATAATTCTAATCTTATTTAAATAAATAAATTAAACAATTAATTTATTTAAATAAATAATATTTATTCTACAATAGGATAAGCCTCCCTAAATGATCAACGACTTTCCGTATAATATAGATTTCAACATTAATCATTAAAGAACCTTTGAGTAAATAGTTACCGTGATAATTCAATCTTTCCACCATACAATGTCCCAATTAAATATAAGACATGGAATTATCACAAGTCTTATTTTATTTAATTATATGTATTTCGATCCTTAAATGCACAACTCCAAATAATGCAAATTAGAAACTCCTTTCTAATTTCATTCTCACTTTGGCCCAAGGACTCACCGGGTTGTCATTTATCGAATCACATAGACATTTATCTTCTTTTTATTAGAAGTGGTAGATTCTTTATCGATCATACATTATCTCCATGTACAACTTATTATACCCAAGCATACCTTTGATATACCCTAAGGGTCTTAAGGAATAAGTCAAAGTATAACTCATCATACACAAGATACTATGATGATCTCAAGTCCAAGGATTACTTGCACTACTATCACTACAGAATTCCTATCGACAGCAAATAAAACTCCATTAGGTATTCCTTAGGCGAGCCACGCTTCGGTGAACTTATTCTCTAATAAGCACCTACATACTTGCTTTAGTGTCTCCACACAAATGATCATGAGATCAATCATCCTCATCCAATGAAGCAAGTTAACGTATGTACCAATCTATCCGGATTCACTAATCCCCAATTTAGTAATCCAACGATTGGGAACTATTTTAGTTTTAAGCTTTCTAAGAATTTAGATCTCATTAGAATGATCATCATCATTATTCTAAAAGCATTGCTTAAAACTATGGGTTTATCACATATTATAAAACAACATCATGTAGATAATTAAAAGCCTTTAATAAATTAATACTTTTTATTAATAAATGAATAAGATTGTTACAAAGTATATGCTTTATCATCAAACATGATCGGGTGTGTGCATACTACTTTCGAGAGTCCACTATCTCTATAAGGATTTCCCATCTTCAATGATTCTAATAATCAAATGAAAAAATGCCACAACACATGCTAGATCCAAGATGAGACTTAGAACTATTCCTAGTTCATAATGAACTTTAATCAATATACGCAAAATACTTCATTTACATCTAAAACATCGCATCCAATATCAAGAATCCAAAAACTTTAATTATTACGTCAGGAATCAGCGCTCTCCGCTTTTCCCATCGTGAGTTCGTACGAGACGCCTGCCTAGTCACTGGAACGACATACGAAGTTTTTCAAAGATCAAAGGCTCAATCACGCTCAAGAGGTATGCCTTTAAGATTCTCCAAATTATGTAAATATGAATAACATATGTATTAAAATCCCTTTATAATTGGATCGTTAGCGAGTTTAACGATCTCAACGATATTTGAGAGAAAATATTTACACTTTTATCGCCATGATCTGCATGTTTAAAAAGATCAAACATCATTAATGGCAATCTGTTAAATACACTAAATCATGTTTCAGGACTGATGTCAAAGTATATTGAACGCCAAACACGTTTGTATATGATCTCGTGATATTTCTGGGTTTAATCGATAATTAATTTAAAATTAATTTGAACCCTTTTCACCAGTTAAAATTCGCTTTCTTTGAATAAACCATAACCTTTTTTGTGATTGTCCAATCGTTGATTTTTATATTTATACGTAGTCCTCGCAACTGAAGCTTTCCAACAATATATCCTTCTGGGCCTCAAATCAATAGTTATAATCCATAGATGAGATACGGCTTTCAAAGTTATATTCAGTAAAAAGACATTTCAGAATTTTGGTGTGTCCGAGGTCAAGATGACCACATTCTCAATAAGATCGCATTATATCCCCGACTCAAGTAATTCATCTATTTTGTATTTTACATTTAATTTTAAAATGATTTATTAATTGTTAGGAATTAACACGAAATTAATTTAAAAAATAGTAATAATGGACTTTTTATTAAATTTAAAAATTAATCATAAATTAATTATTGGATATGATCATTAATTATTATACCTTATACCGAAAGTCGATATATTTTGTGGAATGCATATTTCCAATAAGGTAAATTTTCTACCTAATAATTAATGGCTTTATTAATTATGAAAATTACAAACATATCAATGGCAAATTATAGAAATTTATGTTTAATATAATACGATGATGTTAAGTTATCGTTAGTTTTTTTTCAAATGAAAATAATCGCTTTGGATAGTTTCATTAATTTCTAATTAATCAGGTAATAATTTATTAATTATGATAATTAAGATGATTATCAAAATATTCCGTAAAATTACGCTTATCCTTTATTATATATGCTATCGTTATAAATTTTTTCCTAGAAATTATCATTTTAAATATTTTGTTAATTTCATCTTTTATTTAGCATGATTAAAAATAATTCGTGATAATTACCAAAATTATCAAAATAAATTCCAGTAAAATTACAAAGAATGTTTTATAAATGTTAATTATCGCTGAAAATTTTTAATGCATTTTAATGTTTTATAAGATACTTGCATATTAATCGAGTAATATATCCCATCATTTAAGTTCAAAATTATTAATATTTAACTTTATTAATTTTTTCGTTAGTCAAAAGATGCTTCGCAATTAAATTAAAATATGATAACTATTACATGTATACGATACTTTTGATTATCCTTATGGAAGTGATTTACCTTCTGTAATATTTTTCTATTCGTAAGATCTTCACCTTCTTAAATGGTCATGGCGACGCCCCCAAAATTAGGTATACGCCACCCATCTCGGGTCGCCACTTTTACACGGTACATAAATTCAAATACAAACTTAATTATACAATCTGTCGTGGTAATAATACTTGTAAATACATAAACCGAGAGTTCTAATACAAATATTGTCTACTAGATATTATCCATACTCAAAAGGAGTCCTCATTACAACTATTATCACACTATTTCACGTAATAAATGAGGACTACTAATGCTATCCTCAGACCATCACTGCTTTTCCCCGACTCGTCCCAAATATATTCTCATTTCCTCAAGAGAATAAAGGAAAGAAAGGGTGAGCTCAACTAGCCCAAGAAGAAATATTACGACTAAGATAATGCGTAATAAATTATCATTAGTTTCAACAAAGGTTAAACCGATAAAATACAATAGACAACCAGCTTAACTCGCAATGAATATGCAATCCATTAAAAGAGTCAAGAGAAATAAAGTCTACTATCTTTTAGGTTTTAAAAGGTTTTCATCAATTTTTATCACTAAGACTCAATTTTGAATAAACCACCATATCTAATCATCCCCTGCATCTACTACCAAGGATTTTCATCAAATTATCAATGGTCATGACTATACCGAATCACCCCGGTCATAATCATACCAAAACTATCCATCACCGCATTACATGCCAACGAGGACTTTTTATCACATCATTTATATCAAGTCATGATTATACCGAATGATCCTCTCATCATAATCATACTAAGTTCATCTATGCACGTAAGCCAAAGATAACATAATATAACATAGGATGATGACAATGACATAATAATTCAATAAAACAAGTTCAAGAATTATTTAATCCAGAATTATTAACGCCCAAATTGTCAACATGATACTGCTTTTCAGAGAGTAAAATTCAAGAATGATCGTAAGAATATTTCCATGAAAAGATATCGATGAAAACGCAAATATCAAGGATATTCTACTAATTTCATGGAGTATAAGTCAAAGTTTTAACCAACCGGGTATAATAAAGAATGGAATAACAAAAGAAATCACCACGCATGCGGTATTGCAGACAGACAAAGTTATTCCAATGTAATAATAATAATTAACTGTGTCGTGAAATTCACACCGGCTGTGATGATCCAATGTAATAATAAATGCTCAATAATAAACAATGGAACCAGTCCGCAAAACACATGCATGTGATATTCCAAATAATGATAAATAAATGCGAATAATAAACAATGTGAACCAATGTATAAAACACATGCATGTGATATTCCAATGTAATAATAAAGAATGTAATAATGTAAGAAGATCACCAAGTATAGGGATTCCACAGATACAAAGTTATTCCAATGTAATAAATAAGAATGGAATAATATAAGGATTTCACCAAGTATAGGTACGCCACAGATACAAAGTTATGATAGGGTATGCCACTTTTACAAAAGTTATTCCAATGTAATAATAATGAATGGAATAATGTAAGTTCTCTTCATGAATAAGAAAGAATAACACTCTTTACGTACAACAAATAATATCCCTTATATAAAAGACATCGGATATCAAAGTAAAGGAAGTACCGTAATACTCTTCTTCTCTCTCTATAGATTTTCTCTCATAGCTTCTCTCTATAATTTCTCTCTGTAGTTTCAATGAATTCGTAAGAAAATAATGAAGGAATTAGCTTCTATTTATAGAAAATGTAATGCATAGTAATTAATCCATGAACTATCTGTATTGATTTACTTTAATCTCGATTTTATCCATATTTAAAGAAAATCTTTAAATAAAATATCATATATTCTATTTATATAAAAATATTTTACTATACAAACACTATGCAACACTATGCAAAACACTACGCAAAACACTACGCAATACTACGCATAATAAAATATAATATATTCTATTTATGTAATAACTTTAATAAAGTATTCTCGTTTTATATATAAAGATGTTTCGCTTTATTACGCTAATAATACGTAATAAAACAAAACGTCCATTATCGCTATAATAATTCATATTATTAATCGGCAATAATGGAATCAAACCGAAAGGACTTCACATAAAGATCAATAATCAATACCGCTTACATTACGCAACCACACGACATCGCATTTTTTACTACCGAGTAGTTCAACAAGATCAACGCAGAAACTTCCGCCGTTATTTCAATAAAATATTTTTGTCGCTTTCTCAATCCGACAATAATTTCGCTAGGGTCCACCAATGATTGAGCCGTCAGATTTAATATTCCCCGCTAAACCTAATATTCCCCACCAATCGAATATAATATAACCACTGTGATACTTTGCAAAATTTATAAATACTACCCACAACTATAATATTATCTCAAATTCACACCATAATATTAAAAATTATTTCGGCTAAAATTTAAATCTTTATCGATAAAACTGGGTCTCACAATCTCCCTCCTTATGGAATTTCGCCAAATTAGGGTAATGCACTGTATGATAAAGAGGTGAGGATACCTTGAATACCTTTTATCGTTAAAAATATTAAATTCATCTTCGCAATCCTACCAAAGATATTCATTAACAATTCATCTTTGCACTACAAAGCAAAAGATATACAACTCAGAAAACCAATAATGTCAGACGCAAATTTTTAATAGTATCACGCACCACAAATTATCCATGCACCAACGCCAAGGATATTCGTGGTTTTCAATTACTACCATGATTATACCGGTCAATCCTCGGGTCATAATCATACCAAGTCTATCAATGCACTACTACCAAAGACGACTTTTACCACATCCATGAATTAATATTTCATTACGAGACTCAAATTTCAATTAATCCATATCATCGAATCATCCCCGCACTACGTGCCAAGTTCATTAGTCGATATTCATTATTATCACGCACTACTTAATTATCCATGCACTACTACCAAAGATAATCGTATTCATTAAGATCACGCACCACAAATTATCCATGCACTACGCCAAAGATAATCGTATTCATTAAGATCACGACCACAAATTATCCATGCACTACTACCAAAGATAATCGTAGTATTCATTAAGATCACGACCATAAATTATCCATGCACTACGGCCAAAGATAATCGTAGTATTCATTAAGATCACGACCACAAATTATCCATGCACTACTACCAAAGATAATCGTATTCATTAGTATCACGACCACAAATTATCCATGCACTACTACCAAAGATAATCGTGGTATTCATTAGTATCACGACCACAAATTATCCATGCACTACTACCAAAGATAATCGTGTATTCATTAGTATCACGCACTACAAATTATCCACGACCACGTACCAAAGATAATCGTGTAGTTTAAGATCAACACACAAATTTAACGTTATGAAAGATAATCCGAATAACTCTTAATAACTAATCATAATATAATATACCAGTCCATCTATGCACCACAAAAGCCATGTATTTACTTTCAACATAATATAAAACATGAGGATAATGATATAAAAGAATCAATCAAATGAGATAAAGGATAAATATTAAACATTTATAATATAATTTATCCAGATTCAAGAATATCCCCATGTTATCAATCACTTAATAATCTTATAATCTAATATCATTAATATTATAATAATATTTTAATCACTTCTTAAATTTATAAACAATTTATCTCAATTGTTTACGCTTTTACCATATAATGCATTTAATCATTCAAAATGCCATACTCATAAGATATCATCACCAATTATCAAATCCTCAAAAAAAAAAATATGCATATACTCTATATAGATTCTCTAGCCATAAAATCCTATTTTCAACTTTTTGTTACTTCACATAACATATTTAACTCATATGTTCGTAATTCAAACTATTTTCATGAAAATACCAAATCAGTCCCAAAATATTTCTTTTCTGGATTTAGCATAATATAGTCCCATAATGAAAATATATTTTTCTAATTTTTAAAATTCATTTACTATTTTTCAAAAATCAATTTCTAATTAATTCCTTAAGAAATTAGCTACCTCAAGTTTAACTCCAAAAATTCCCAAATCTTGGCAGGACCTCACACATGTTAACGTGAGCTTCAGCTTTAAATTTCATGGTCATCGAGTTATAGAACTCCTAAGTATAGCAATGTCATTTCAAAAAACCTAAATATTGAAATAGTCATAACTTGCTCATTTTAAGTCGTAATGAGCTCATTTTTTGGACAGGAGGTACTTTATACCATATACCTTCATGTCCCAAAAGGCCAGAATTTTTCTCATAATTTAATTGGTAAAACAGCCCATCTAAAAATCATGGCAAGAGCTTTTTTTTGTTTTTGCAGCTTTGCACCTTTTGCTAAAATCAGTCCACACAAAAATCTACAACACCTTTTCCAGAATTCCACTTGGATTAGTTAGGTAACCCATAGATCTAACTCTAGGACTTGACCACACTCAAAAATTCAAAATATAATAGAGATATGGTCAATTGAATTTCATGTTACGCTTTTCACCAAAATCTGATTTTCAACTCTTTTCAGGATTTCTAAGAAACTTTCATGTTTTCACATACTAACCAAATATAACTCATCATAACACTTACTAATACTCATATACCCATGATTTTCATTAGTCCAATGCTTTTATTATGACTTTCATCATAAAACCACGTAAATGCTATCCTTTTAGTCAAGAAATATTCGAGGGTTTAAGAAATGGGTTTTAGACCGGGGTCAATACAAAATTCGATTTCACGCTTAGGGTAGGCTAGGAAATCTTCAAGAATACGCCAAGAAATTTATTAATGATAGAAATATCATTCAAAATCACACTTTCGCTCTAAGACTTCGATAAGACGTCACATTAATACCAACCTCAGACTTCTATCCCTTTAACCCGGATAAGACCTCACAATGATACCTATCAACTTGCCATCTTCAAATAATGACGCCAGCCATGTAAAGTCTCGGCTTCTGCATTCCACACAAGGAAGTTAACAACGAAAGGTTCGGGATCTTTACTTATGGCTTGATATGACAATGATCGACTTTAGTGGTTCGTTATTTGAATTCAGATTACAAAGTCAAGTTATGTAATATAAAAGCTAACAACCTTACGGTGCTATGATGAGTAGTTAACCAATTGATTCCTAAAATCACATCAAAGGCAAGTATTTTCAAAAAGATAAGATCGACAGTAACGTGAAAGTGTTTATTTGAATCAAACAAGATTAAAAAACAAGAGAGGTAACGAAGGCCCTACTAACAAAGTTTCAACTAATAAGTCAAAGTCTAACTTCCGTGAGTCAAATTTAAACGCTGAACGCAAGCAAGAGAGATAAAATAATGGGTAGAACCTGTGATCTTATAAGGTATAGACTTCGCACTTATATAATTAACTAACCCGTGCTAA